>WWET01000678.1:431825-481773 GCA_011038615.1 Limnodynastes dumerilii | reverse complement strand
GCCAGCCTCCTTCTGCCCCTTATTGCCAGGGCCTGCCTCCATGTCTGCCCCCTATTGCCAGCCTCCATCTGCCCCCTATTGCCACTGCCAGCCTCCATCTGCCCCCTATTGCCACTGCCAGCCTCCATGTCAGGCCCTTTTATTATTTATTATCTTACCTTTGCTGTCTTCTGCCTTCCTCCGCGGCGCTCTTACTGCCTGTCTCTCCCTCTCTCCGGCGTCTGCTGGTGCAATCACATGATGGGCTGGTAGTACAGGGCTCTTATGAGAGCCCTGTAGGACTAAATCTCTTTCTTGAATGGCAGTATAGGTTAGGTCATTGCTATTCACAGTAACAGATTTGGTCCTACAGGGCTTCCATAGGAGCCCTGTATTACCTGCACAGTTCTGTTTTGTGGGACGGGCTTAAAAAAATTAAATAAATAAATTTTTAAAAAAACTGCCTCGAGAGTCTGATGTCTCGGAATATCTGCGCATGTGCACGCAAAATGTTCCACGTGTGTAAATACTGATGTACGTAACTAAGTTACGTAAGACAGTAAGTACGCAGAAGGGGCAGACCCTTCATTTACGATGGTCATATCCTTGCCATGCAAATGAGGTGGCGGGGATGGGGAAGCCCCATTACGACTAGGTCTACCTTTAGTCGTAAAACTTAAGGTAGCAATCTGGACACGTAAGTGTCCAGATATGCTACTGACAGTGGGGAGTGCAGGGGCATGCACTCCCCGCTACGGGTTCGTAACTATGGAGTCTGGATCTGGGCCCTCGTTCTTACCGATCTTTTGCAGACTTCCGCCATTATAAGGCTACCTTAAATCTCTGTGGTTATCTTTGTGCAGAGTATGCTTAAGTAAGAATGGAGTTGGCAACCCAGTCCATTCAGCCTGCTTTAAATGCTTCTCCTCTACCCACTTTATTAACTTCCTTCTTACGGACTACTGGCATGCCCCTTCTTACAGATGTCACTAGGCACAGAGATAAACTCTGTGTGTAATGGGTTTATTTACGTAACATCTGGTTTGCCCATGTGTAAATTGCAAAAACTGCCAAGCACATGGCCTGCGTGTATTTAGGAACATTATTATCATTGGAACATTATTGCCACTGGAATTCCACTTAATGTAATATGAAAATGCCTACATTGGACCAGGCCTATTTGCAGATAGTACTAATTTGCCCTAGTTTTTCTATACTTAGCGAAATGCAGAATACAAACTTTATTAAACCTGGACCAGTGGCTGCCATCAGGGAGGGACAGCCGGGACTACTGTCCCAGACCCACAGATGATGGGGACCCACCATCATTACAGGGCCAATGCGCATAGGCCAAATGGTAGTGCAGGTCTGCATGGCCCCGCCCATGTGGCGTCACTGATGATGTCACATAAGGGGCGGAGCCTCACTGGTATGTCCCGGGCCCCACCAATTCTAAAGACGGCCCTGGTGACCTAAATATGATTGGAGCAGAGAGTACAGCTGGCACTGAACCCACCCACCCTGCACGCACAGAATACTAAGCTTTCAGACCATGCTGGACAAGTGCCGACCTCTGACTTATGCTGCCAGCCTCTAACAGTGGCTTGAACATGCATACTATATTGCCCACGCACTAGACAGTGCAGTAGAGGGTGAGCGTGAGTCAAACTCTGCCTCCCCATCCTAATCATGCCTAGCTCCTTGCTATGGGGACATTCATTCTACTTTCACCCTTGCAGGTGCAACACCTTTATTATTTATATTAAGATTAGATTCTTCAATCAGTAAATAAATTAATAATAAAGTATCAGGACAGATTTCTGTGTCCTAACGCCTATGTGGACAAGGTGAGGTCACTCCTTTCGCACATATAGAGGTTCTTTATCAAGACCCTGCCACATATTATAGAGACAGCTCAGAAATCTGTATTGCTTAATCCAACCTTTACTGTACAGTTCCTCCCATGCATACTCATTGTAAGCAGCCCATCTCGTCTCATCCCAGCATTGGAAAGACTTCCAGCATGCAAGTCTGGATTTGGTCCAAACATACTTTTTCACAATATAAGATATGTCAGTGGTTTTAATTAAGTTTCTGATAATTAACATGTTGCCTATTTATGTTCTAATTTTCTAAATTGCATTTGCATACAATTGAAAATGATTGTGCCTGTACCCAGTGGAACTTAAGGGTATCTTAAATACCAAGGGGCTGATTCAGAGTTGCACTTACACCTTTTTTATTAATGTATACAGTCCACAAATGCACGGTATAAGCTAGTGTTGCATAATATTAGTAAGGAACCTCTGTTCCTACCAGGCACATCCTTATTGGGATGTCTTGGCCTTGCACAGGTTTTACTCCATATTAATAACATGTACGCATAAAGGACAAAATGGCAAACAGCAGCCATCTTAGATTAGACATAGCCTCCCATAGCAAATAGCTGTTTCATTAAACTGGAATTTAAGCAAAGTATTAATGAAATAATTTAGTATGGGTCTACAGTGGTGCCACCCAGGGGAAGGGGAGATTTCTGGTAGCCCAGAACTCCCGTCCCACCCATAATGACTATTTATAAAAAGTGAATAAAAACCCTGTAAAAATCAGAAAAGGGGCATGGCTTATATGGTGCTGGTAAATGGGGGTGTGGTTTCGTTGGTACACAGGCGGATCAACATAAAAGAGGGATCCTTTGCCACACAGAAGAATACTGAGGAGCAAACACTGTGCCACACAAAAAAATATAAATAGGATATATTATGGGTCTTGGATTGGCACATAATGTACTATAATAAGATGGAATATATTATGGGTCTTAGATTGGCATATACTATAATATAATGGGATATATAAGGGGTCTGGGAATGGCATAATATACACTGTATATTGTGTACAATTCCCAAAACCTAATATAAACCACCTATTTTACGTGCCACAAGTAGACCCCTAATATATCGCCACATGGAGTTTATGCAGTGTGCCATGTCAAGACCCCTAATATATTCCACATGTATTACTATCATGGACTGACTTGGTTGGGTACCCGTTCTGGGTTCCTGTGGACATGATAGTGTTTCAGCGTAGTGTTGAAAGCTAGAGGGTCTGATATATGATCTGCTCATGTGTTATTGGGCAAAGGGTTAAGATACACAGTAAGGCTTGACTGGACTGGACAAGGCAGACTTGGCTGAAATGGACTAAACAAGCTTGACTGGACTTGACCAGGACTGGATTAGACTTGACAAGCTTAGCTGTACTGGACTTGACTAGGACTGGACCAGGGATGGACAATAACTGGAACAGGACTTGACTTGACCTGGACTGAACCATGACTGGATTGAGTTTGACTTGACCTGGACTGGACTAGAGACTTGACTGGAGACAGAGATCTCCCAAGGAGTAAACAGGAACCAGACACCTTGAATGGCTAAGTTGTTCTGGCACTGTGGATACAGTGCTCTGGGTTTAAATAGACCGCCCATGACCAGGACTGGATAGCCTGGTAATGTGATTCATAGAGCTGGACTCTGATTGGCTGTGTTGATTCCAAGATGGAAGTGCCCATGAAATAGTTCTGGAAGCATGGTAATAGCCAGAAAGGGCAGCAGACAGATGACCTTTAATGTGGTAAGTACCACGGTTTGGGACAATTACACACATTGGAAAACCTTCTTTAAAAATCCTGCATTTGCCACTGGTGTAGTAAACCCACATTCAATCTCTCATTAATTGTGTGGAGTTTTCATCTGCATGCCATACATCCAAAGACCCACCTATCAGTAAATAACAAAATATCCCTTTCTCTGTTGTAAAAAATACATTATATAAACAATGGAGAAGTAACTTTCTACAACCTCCCTCAGCTCTATAATTGGTCGGCAGCATGCCGAAAACTGCCCACTCAGGGGTTACAGGGAAAGGGTCTACCCAAAAAATCAAAGAGCAGTGAAAAAAAATCAGCCTCAGGAGACACATATTTCAGGCAATGGGCACATCTTGAAAGGGATAAATATGCTCTATGATATATATTGAGGAACATTTGTGAGTACATCACTGGTGGGATAATATTTATGGACTATCAACAAAAGGAATGTAGTAAGTGAAGAAAGGTCTTGCACCCTAACTCATGATCGTAATCCATAGATAATAATTTGTCCAGTGGGTTCTGCCAGTCCGATGGCAAAAATGTTTGAATAGCGCTACTACTAATATAATGTTGTGATTGTAAAAATGCCAAGTTGTGACCATTTAAGAATGGGTATTTGTCCTTAGCCTAAGCAAAGGTGAGGGGGCGTTTAGTATTACAGCCAACAAGGAGTTGAATAGAGCTTACACCCTCCTTTTGCCAGAGTGAAAAGGGAAAGCCAGCCATGTAGAAAATGGGTGTTTAGTGAATAGCAATGGCTTAAAGGAACCAAACCTCAAGGGTGGTTATAAAGAAAGAGAGGGTTATCTTGTACGCTATCCAGCACCTCCTGGCCATGTATATGGAGAAATGCACAAAGGGAAAACATATCAAACTTTTAAAGATTCACAAAGTTTAAAGGAAAGTTATTTGATAGTGTTTGATGAAAGGTTATTGTTATCCCAAGTTATGCTTGTGATAAAAAAATATATTGTACCTCCTATTATTGGGAAACATTATACATCACAAGTAAATATCATTTTAACTCTTTATTCATGCATGATTACTCAAACAAAATACATTCATGAATATACCTGTGAATTGTACAAGCTGTGTACATATATCTTCTTTTTTTGTATGAAAGAAAATCAATGCTACTATTGAGCTACATTAAGTTAAATTAGCATTTTTTGTCTATGATTTTGCATATTTAATGAATGACTTTTATCCTCTGTCACTGCTGTGCAATTTGACACCAAATAAACATTAATAATATAACAATGTAATGTATAATGTAAATAACGCTTAGATACCAATGTTGTCTTCTGTAATGTTATTTCCTGCTTAAATGTATCAGAAATAAAAGTAACAAACTGTTCCATGCAGTGTGTGTGTGATATGTGTGACCATTCGAATCTTTACTACTGCCCTGGAGTCTGCTTAGCAAACCCTGACAAATTCCCATAAAAGGTTTTGCCTAATTGGTTATTACAGAGAATGAGGAATTGTGCACGGCCTCTCAGAAAGGCAGACACTCTGTTTAGCATTTCCTTTTCTCTCTATGGACTCTGTTTATATTTGAACTATTATTTAATGATGTGACAAATCCTTTGGAATTCTGAAGTAAACAGATAGTCAATGTACTAAAAAAGTGCTTAAGTACACACTGTTACTGCAAATGTGATTGGCCTTCTACCTTACTGTGCCTTATGTATTGTGTAATAAAATTAGAGTCACAAAACTCTAATTTTAGCAGTCGTCCTTTTTCTGGTGACACAGCGATGGACGGTGTGCAATGGATCAAGCACATGTAAAAACACCAGCACTATATTGAAATATGCTGTAGCTATTGCTTAACCCTATTGTGTATCAGATGATTTTAACCTTGGTTTATTGAAAAAGTAAACAAAGAATATATTCACTAAAAAGAACTCACAAGTCCACTGACAAATAAAAAAAACAATTGCAATTTGCCATAAATTTATGATCGGACTATCAAAACTAAGGGGCGGGCATCAAGTCAGGGCAGGCTTTAGGGATGCATTAGGTGATAAGCTTAAATTAATTGGGGAATGGCGGAGAGCAGATTGCCAATTTTAGCAGAAATGTGTCTGTAGGGGGGAAAGGGGTCTGGAAGTTTAGTCATGGACTTATATACCCTCTATTTCACGCCTCCGATAACACACAAACCAATTCAGGAAAGGTGGTGTTAGTCCATGTTTTGACAATGGGACAGTTAGCTGCAGCAAGCTTATTGGATGGCTTGCCCTTGTCTGCCTGGTCCTGGAGTTTCTAGAACTATAGGAGTGGCAAAGGGAGGACAGAGGTGTCTTCACATCTTTCCAAAAGGGAGCAATGTTTAGGAAGGTCTACATTTTGTGAAGGAAAATCTCCACCTGACAGTGATCGCCATTAACATCAGGGAGGATAGAAAGGGGAGAGGTCTAAACTGCACTCCCAGGCCCTCCCATACTTGTCATGAGGTCTCAACAATGCATTTGAGATGATAGAGGGAGGAAATCATCCCCCTGCAATGTAGGGCTGTCAGACAGTCTCTCAAACTTTGTGGGAAATAAAGTGATTTTACAAAATTAATCCAATAACATCAAAGCTCATCATGTTATAGCCCATTATTGTTATAGCCCATGTCATAGCTCATCATGTAATAGTCCATTATTGTTATAGCCCGTGCTGCCAGCTTCAGCCTACCTTAACTGTTGGCAGCGTAACAACGGCAGGACGTAACAACGCACTGGCCGTAACAGGTGAACCCTGCCCTTACTGCATCATTTGCATGCCTCCCCTTTCTACATTCCCTAACTATAGCGTATTTACGGTGTTCGTAATATTGGCACGTCCCTTCCACCGCAACGCTACAGTTAGGGAAGGCCGATTCTCATTTAGTAAAATGCCTAGTTACGCTACTAAACATCTGCTGGGCGCATGCGCAGATCAGGCAAAAAGCCGATCTTGTGCATACGCCCGCCGTAACAACGCCAGCGGGCATTGTTCTGGATCAGGCCCAGTGTGCAGTAAACAATTCAAAATATATCCCTGCATGCAAAGAATACAATTAACTTGACTCCCCCTGCAATTAACATGGTTTAGCCCAAGACTAATTTCAAGCACTTACTTAAGTCTGGATTCAGCCCCCATGTCCTTCTTAACATAAATAACAGCATGGTTAAAAAATCCTTAAAGCCACAATGCCTCTGTCTAAAAACACATACTTTTGTTTCATTGAGAAGTTGATTTCAACCTTTTAAATCAAGGACCTTATTCACACTTAAGAAGATATTTAGGAATGTTCCTAAATATACGCATAGAGCAGATCAGTAAGAACGATTCACAGATCCTAAAGAAAAATGCTAATCACACCCCTAGTTTCTTAGGAGCTAAGAATGTTCTTTTCTTCATATGCGTATATATAGAAACAGCTTTGTTTCCCAACTAAGAATCGTTCGTATATTTAAGATCTTAATATCCTCATGATTCATTAAGAAGCTGATTGATTTTCTTAGCTCTTTGTTTTATAATTAACAAAAACCAGTAACCAAAGTAACCAAAAAATTTGTAAAAAAAAATAGCAATATACAAAAATGTAAAAAAATGATTAAAATCATAAATACTTATTGAAGGATTAAAGCTATTATAACATATATAAATGAAATAATAAATATCTACATAAATTAGACCTAAACTAAATTTGTATCTCAAGGTCACACAAACAATGCAAACATGCTACAAGTTAAATAAAATATAAAACCTTATGTTTAAAAAATGTTAACAACAAACAATGAAATCATATACAAACTGCAAACAAATGTAAAGAATGCATGCCTTTCAAATTTAAAGTCAAACACAAAATGGTGACACGACAACAGTTTTAAAAGCTAAATCTTTAATTGTTTCAATCAAAGCGAACACATGCATTCATTATAAACATGCAGCAGAAAAGAATTAGGCTTTGGCTCTCTGTTAACCATGCGGATGTCAACTTAAGAATTGTAGGGGGCATTCTTATCATTGTTCGTATTTTAGTTTCCACAAGGCCTTCTTAACTGTGAATCATTCTTAAGTCTCAAGGAACGCCCATACAGTACATTAGTAGCCCGAGTGATGCTCATTTGCATTAAAAGTCTTGCCCCTCTAGCCAAGCATGTGGAAGTCAGTACATTCCCAGCCGTTCTTATCTGTGAATCATTCTTATGTGATTTTGAGTTCTGGACATGCTCAGTATAACCATTCTTAAATATATACGCACTGATATCCTGTTCTTACTTGTAAATCAGGCCCCAAATCTCAGGCAAGGTCATTGAGATCTCCTTGGTTAACTAAATGTGGTTCAGGGGATGAATAGGGAGCCTCAAGGTTGGGTCAAGACTTACTTGTTCATCACCATTCTCTGCAGGCTCTATTTCTCTTTCATCTTTTTCAAAGTTTGACCTTTTCTGGAGGTTCACTATTCACTATTAGTTACAGGCCTTATGGCAGATGATAAATTAGGACTTGTCACAGTGTGGTTTGATTGGAACTGATGTCTGAAAAGTTCCTCAGAAAAAAGTAGCAGCCGGTACAGTGAATTTTTTGTTCCCTCCAAATCATTGGAACAGTGAAATTTATGCACAGAGAATCCTTTGAGCAACCTATGAGGAGTCTAAAACAAATGATACAGCTAATATGTGGGGCCCAGTCTTTATCCAACTTTGCATCTGAGGTAAAGCTCATTGCACGCCTTCATGAGTGGAGTAAAACAACATATCTAACATTAAATGCTACCTCACCACAGAAGTACCAAAAAGAGTCCTGTCAGTTAACAACTTCACACTTGACAGAAAAACAAAGCCCAGGATTTACAGTTTTCTTTGCACTCTCAGAAGTCGAAAGTAATGATCTTTACAGTGACTTGGTGCTAAAATCTGTGGACCAACCTGTGCTTAAAGTCTGTGGACCAATCCATGCATATGACACAGCATACCCTCCAACATGACCCATTCCATTAGGTACAAAATACTCTGCTTCTCAGTTTTCAACCGTCAGTTACTATGGTAACCACCTTTGTTGAAGAGGCAAATAGTTTTTTAAATATCAGTTAATTCATTTAAACCTGGTGAGTGACAGTTGGAAGCTCAGGAGCAGATTAAATTGTACCTAATGGAATGGGTCATGTTGGAGGGTCTGACACAGTTGCAGGGACAAATGGAATCATGGCGGAATGAAAATCATGACTGGGACCTAACTGTACCGGGATATCATTTATTTAATGTCCCCATTAGACCTCTAGATTATGATTAAATACCCCAACAATGCTAAAATAATTGTCATTAAATGCACAAAAATATTAAACCTAACACGCTAATGAAAACCCAACAAATGCAAAAAAACAGTCATTAAATGCACAAAAATATTAAACCTAACATGCTAATGAAAACCCCGACAATTCCAAAATAATTGTCATTTCAAAATCATAATTTTATAATACATAAAATACAATAATGACATTAAAATAATTAACAAAAAGAAGTACTTACCATCTTGAATTGGATACCATCTTCCAACATTTTAATCCGTGTGGAAGTTTTTGAAAAAAAAACCCATGTTGAACCGCCGCAACTAATGTCCTGCATGCCGGACATCCCGACGCTAATGATAGCTCTGCTGTCATTGGGGTATATTTATACCCTTGGCCAGCCTGGGAAATCCCGTTTTCATGGTGACCAAACGACGTTTGACCTGCAATCCGGTTCCAGTCCTGAGCCTGACCTACAATCCAGTTCCAGTCCTGATTCTGACCTGCAATCCGGTTCCAGTCCTGATTCTGACCTGCAATCCGGTTCTAGTTCTAAATCTGACCTGCAATCCGGTTCAAGTCCTGATCATGACCTACAATCCGGTTCCAGTCCTGATCCTGCCCTGCAATCCAGTTCCGGTGCAGCTCCCCTGTAACCCAGCTGCCCTGCATCCGGTTCTGGTACAGTTTACCTGCAACCCAGCTCCAGTCCAGCTTTCCTGCATCCGGTTCCAGTACAGCTCACCTGCAACCCAGCTCTAGTCCAGCTGCCCTGCATCCGGCTCCGATACAGTTCACCTACAATCCAGCTCCAGCCCAGCTGCCCTACACTCCGGCTTCTACTTTTGCAACCTCTACGGGACAGCTCTACGCCAGTGGGCCTGGTAAGCTACATTTGTTCTCTGGACTGTTCACCTGCCTGTTCCAGTCCGGCAAAGTCCGGTCCTGCCCTGCTGCCCTTTGAACTGTTCATTTGCCTGTTCCAGTCCGGCCCTGCCTTGTTGCCCTATGAACTGTTCATTTGCCTGTTCAAGTCCGGCCCTGCCCTGTTTATTCTCTGGATTATTCACCTGCCTGTTCCAGTCTGGCCCTGCCCTGTTTATTTTCTGGACTATTCACCGGCCTGTTCCAGTCCGGCAAAGTCTGGTCCTGCCCTATTTGTTCTTTGGACTATTTACCTGCCTGCTCTAGTCCGGCATGGTCCGGCTCTGCCTAGCCTACAGCCTGATTACCATTGTGACTGTATTGTGCTCCAGTATTTGTTCATTGAGTGTTTTATACCTACATGTGCCAACCATTTATTAAACCTGCAAGCTTTACACCTGCTCCTCAAATCCTTGCCTTGGCACCAGAGATGGATTCACAAAATCCCGTAGCCATGACACAGTGAGTCTATCATCAGTAGTAGGGAAATTGATGGAAACACTGTTGAAGGAAAAAACTGTACAGTATCAGTAAATCCAGTAATTTACAGGATCCCAATCAGCATTGCCTGTGGTATTGAGGGGAAAATATGCCTTTTTGCAGATGACACCAAGATATGTAACCGGGTAGACACGCCAGGTGGGTTACAGAAAATGAGGGATGATCTAGGTAGACTGGAGGAATGGTCAAGAGTGTGGCAACTGCAGTTTAATGCCAAAAAATGCAAAATCATGCACTTGGGACACAAAAACCCAAAGGCTCAATATTTCCTTAATGGCATTACATTAGAATCTACCGAGGAGGAAAGGGATCTAGGAGTCATTATTTCCAGTGACTTAAAGGTAGCTAATCAATGTAACAAAGCAATGAGAAAGGCAAGTCAGATGCTTGGTTGCATAGGGAGAGGAATTAGTAGCAGAAAGAGAGAAGTAGTGATGCCCCTTTATAAGTCATTGGTACGCCCTCACCTAGAATACTGTGTTCAGTTCTGGAGGCCATATCTCCAGAAAGACATAAATACATTAGAGACTGTGCAAAGAAGAGCAACTAGAATGGTCCATGGACTTTGTAACAAATCATACCAAGAAAGGCTAGAGGAACTAAATATGTATAGCTTGGAGCAGAGAAGGGAGAGGGGGGACATGATAGCAGCTTTCAAATACATCAAGGGTTGTGACCAGCTAGAGGAGGGTACCATTTTTCAAAAGAAAAGGTGTAATAGACTCAAAGGAAATGTGCGGAAAAATTACTTCACTGAAAGGGTGATAGATAAATGGAATATTCTCCCATCTGAGGTGGTTGAGGCTAATACAGTAGAACAATTTAAACATGCTTGGGATAAATATAAGGGTATCCTAAATTGTAAACCAAATTGAGGGTAAATAGGGTCTAGGGTCAGTATAGTTTTCAATAAACAAATGGGCAGACTAGATGGGCCATGTGGCTCTTATCTGCCGTCACTTTCTATGTAAGCATGGATTCACTGGGGGAAGATCATGTCAAACAAATCTTACGGAATTTTTTGACTGGGATAGGATAGCAGCATTTAAATATATCAAGGGTTGTGACCAGCTAAAGGAGGGTGGCATTTTTCAAAGGATGAGGTGTAATAGAACACGATGGCATGAATATAAACTGGAGGGTGGTAGATTCCGAGGAAATGTGCAGAAAAATTACTTCACTGAAAGGGTGATAGATAAGTGGAACAGTCTCCCATCTGAGGTGGTTGAGGCTAACACAGTAGAACAGTGTAAAAATGCTTGGGATAAAATATAAGGATATCCTAAATCTCAAACTAAATTGAGGGTAAATAGGGTCTAGGGTCAGTATAGTTTTAAATAAACAACTGGGGAAGAATTTACCTTGTGCAACACTAGATAGTGGTGGCTCAAGGAACTCCAATATGTTTAATCTTTGTTCTTGTGTGTATTTGTGCAACATGAAATATTCATGTAACCCTTGTTATTAACAAGAATGTAATCTATGAATGTAAACTTTCATTACTGTAATGCTTGAAATGTTAAATAAAAATATATATAAAATAAACAACTTGGCAGACTGGATGGGCCATGTGTCTCTTATCTGCCGTTGCTTTCTATTACCTTAATGGTCTATAAATCGGTAATAGAAACATACATAGTGATGGCAGATAAGAGCCCCATGACCCATCCAGTCTGACCAATTGTTTATTTAAAACTATAGTGACCCTATTTTACCCTCAATTTAATTTGAAAATTAAGATATCCTTATATTTATCCCAAGCATGTTTAAACTGCTCTACTGTGTTACCCTCACAATATCAGTTCTTAAGTGGGCATAACTTCAAAAAAGTGAGTTATATAAAGAATCTAAGCTCATTCTTGAAATCAGCAAAGAAAATACATATGTAATACCATGAGATGCCCTGTGAGAAAATCTTTGTCTACCAGTGTAATTAATTTATCACCTTAGAAGGCAACTACTGTGAGAAATATCCTATCTAGCTGTTAAACAAGAGCTTCTGGCAACATAGTTCACATTCCATCATCTTTGTGTACGAGACAATGATAGGACAAGAAGATTACAAATGATCACTTCATAAAGTGAAGTTAAGTAGTTGATAACTAGGGTGATGTAAAACAGTGTCAAGCTATAGTACTTGCTTTTGCAAAGGCATGTACAGTATTTTCTCTTCTATTTTAATGCAAACAGTAACTGGGAAATTTGTTGGGATATCATCCTGACCTATACTTCCCTGTCAGGCAGGGAAGTAGTGAGGGTGGAGCATGTGCTCTGGGCGCTGGCAGACCAAAGGGATACTGCTGAGCAGTCAAGTACCATCTCCTGATCACTAATATCACATGTGGAATAATATTAGGGGTCTGGCATGGCACACTATATAATGTACAAGTAGGGAACATCATGGGTCTGGGAATGAAACGTTATAATATATGTGGGGTATATTATAGATCTGGGAATAAAGCGTTATAATATATGTGGGGTATATTATGGGTCTGGGAATGGCACACTATGGACGTTTTTCAGACTTAAAAAGGAGCTTGAAATTAAGAGAGGAAAGTTACTCCTGGGCTAAACCATGTTGATTGCAGGGGAGTCAAGTTAATTGTATTCTTTGCATGCAGCGAAATATCTTTTGATTACAGCTACTGACCAACTTTACTATCACACTGTTATTTAGACTTGGGATAGGAAACATCACCTGTTTTTACTGTTTGTAAAAGATGAAATATAACTCCCTAGCAATAAACATGGTTTAGTCCAGGAGTAGCTTTCCTCTCAATTTCAAGCTCCTTCTTAAGGCTGAATCAGGCCCTATATCCTGAAGATAGTATGTAATTCCTAAACCCTAATATAAACCACATATTATAGTATGTATTATTCCCAGATTCATCATATACCCCACGTGTGCTGATGATGTTCTGCTTTTCACATCTAGTTCGGAGACTTTTTTGTTAGAAATTCAACTCATTTTGCGTAAATACGCTGAAGCTTCCTTCTATAAGCTACTTCCAAATCCGACACTTTACCACTTTACATCCTTCCTACTCTTATATACACATCAGCAACAATTTCATTTCAGTCCATTGTCCAGTCTATTGTGCAACCTTGAGATAATAATCCAGAGTACAGCTGGCATAAGAAACGGACCTTGAGTCCAGTTTATTCAGATAAATAGGAAAAAAAAAATTTCAATAGTCTTTAAAATTTACAAATGCTTGAATCAAACTGAAATTCATTTAAAACTTTTGAATAGAATCTATCTCACTCCAGTAAACTCACTCCAACAAAATTTGTCCGTCTCAATCAAAATTCTGTTGGCGTTGATACAACTACACAGGAGATATAGGGGCTGATTCAGAGCTGCACTTACACTTTTTTTTAGGTGCAAGTGTAGACCTCAGCAATTCCATGTTGAAGTGCGAGGGAAGGCAATTTTTAATTGTGAAACCAGAATTATAATTGAGAGGTGAAGTTTCTTAGCTCAACTCTGTTTTATAGAATAAACATAAAGCTATGCAGTATCTGAGTTCTATATATAAAAGTAAAGTATTTTCCCTGCATGCAAAAGATTTTAAATTAATTAACACCCTTTGATAAGCTCAAGGAAAAATTTGGAATCTTGAACAGACAATTTTTTATGTATTTGCAACTAAGGCATTATGCCCTAGCCAATTGGATAAACTTCTCACATATCTACGGACACATGTCTATAGAATTAGATATGTTTACGATGTAGTTTTGTCAGCCCAGTGTGATAAATTGTGGGTCAAACCTTTGGCAGCATGGGCAAGAGACCTGGCTGAGTTACCACTCCCTGATGAGCCTTTGAAATTTTACGATAGCACAATAAAGGTCTTGAGCAGTTCGTAGTTGCCAAAAATACACCTTAAGACACTTCACCGAGTATATATATCACAGGCTCAGAGGAAGCATATGGTGAAAGGGGAGTCGGGACACTGTCCGAAATTTTGCTTGAGCAATGCGACATTCTTTCATAATAATTCTTTCAAAGTAAGAAAATTTTGGGATAAAGTAGTGTCCTTTATCAATTCTATATTAGACCTACACTTACCCAAAAGTTGTTTCGCCCTACTGCGGGCACATTTTGCTGAATGGCTGGATTTTCCTAAAGTTAAAGAAACTATCCCCCTATTATCTGTAATAGTAACAGTGGCGAGAAAGGTGATCCTACAGAATTGGGTTAAACCTACACCACCCTTTTTACACATGATCAAACATACACTACTAGATCTCATTTATTTGGACAGACGGGCAACACTCCCTGTACTAGATCTCATTTAACAGACTGGCAAGGCAACACTCCCTGACATAGAACTAGGGGTGTCCCGTTTTTACAAGAAATGGGGTAGTCGAATATTTACCCCCGGACCAACATTTTTTCTACCTTTGAAACTACCAAGTGGTTATTGCTCAGAAACCTGGGAGCATGAGAGGGAGTTCGGGCTAGGAGTGAAAGAGGAGTAAATCTCTTGTTATGAGGCTTCTTTGCTTTGTTTTGTTTCATTTAATTAGTTGTTTCCAAAGTTATATAAGTTTTCAGATGCTCTACCAGACCTGTTGAAAAATTTCAATTTAGCAAGTTACTCAGGTCACTACAATATACTATGCAGCCTTTACTACTATACTGGACTCATTTACTATAGCACGATTTTGCCTACGGTGATAATGTTCCGTAGTCTACCTTGATGTATAGGGATTGATTTAGCTATTTCTATTGCTCTGAGTATGTTTGTTACCAGATAAAAAACTGTATTTCTATTCATGGTTATGATGCTAGATTGTACTAAAAGAACCATATGCATAAGCTGTATTTTCTGTATGTCTGTGGAAATTAATGAAAATTCAATAAAAATGTTTATGAAAAAAAAAAATTAACACCCTTACTTTAAAAAAAAACGGTATAGCTGAGCTCTACACTTGTACCTTTTTTACCCTTACTCCTAAATGCTGAATCAGCTCCATATATCACAAATTTAGAACTTGTCCCTTTATTTGCCCAATCTGGTTCTCAATCTACAATCTAGCTAACAAGGTTCCTCACCGTGATTTAGCCCATTCCCAAATATAGCCTTATTCAATTTCTTCCCCTCTAGAGTCCCTACCCACGCTAGATATGTTTTGGGTCATATATGTATTGCAACCAGGACAGCTATAGCCCAAAATTGAAAACACCTTGAAATCCCCCTTCCTTAAGCAAGATCATTTTTAAATACACTTCAATTTCCTGAAACCGAGGGCATGCCCTACGCCTCATCAACCACATCCCCAATCATTAAACGGTTTGCATTGCATTCCTTTTTTACTATAACAGATGGAGTCTCTTTAGTTCCATCATTTGGATTCCCTGCCATTCAGCCTCAATGAGTGGCTTACTTGATTGTTTTTTGTAACACAGTTATACTGTACCTATTGATCGTTAAATGTATGCTTATTGTGTATATCCTTTACATTGTATGTTTTCCTTAAGTCCCCCCTTCTTCTTTCTGTACCCCCTTCCTTTATACTGCATTAAACATTCAATAGAAACTATTGATGAGAAAAAAAATAATGTTTTAAGCAGTTATTTATTCTGTTTGCTGTGTGCCCCTCTCCCTCCATTTTTGTATGAACCCCATTTTATAACAATACAATAAAAATGCTGTATGCTTTCTACCCCGTCCATCTGTTGGAAATATGTCCAGCAACGATAAGGGACTGAATTCAGACTTAAGAGTGCTTTCCGTAAACATGGAGTAGCAAAAATCTTGTGGACAATCGGAAGTGCCTAACACAGCCCACACTGTACAATTTAAATATCTCCCCCAACCCACATCGCATATTCTCGCACATACGAAGTGTTGTCATGCCTTGTTGTACATTGACGATGTACATGTGCGGAAATGTGCAATGAGTTTTAATGTGTAACATTTGCAAAAAAATAAAATGCCATTTACGAACACAACATGCTGAAGTTGGCTAACGTTAATAAGTCTGAATACAAAGTCTGGTTCCGGTCTTACGTTTTAATGTAACTAGATAAAAGAAAAAAAAACTAAACTAAAGACTGGAATAAGATCTTGTAAGCAGTAGACTGCACTATTGATCTAAGAACATCGGTAATTTTACTTTAACACAAAATGGCATATTTATTAATGGCACTGTATACAAATTCTCATTTAATGGGATTCTTTTAATATTTGAGACTTGTAGTGCACACAGATTAGTCATTATCAGTTCAATATTAGAATGACCAATTTTAGACAGCATGTTTTGTTTCTTTATATTTTTTGCTACCAGTATGTTTTTATATATTTTTTTTTAATGAAAATAAGTTTGTCGTTAGTTATATTACGTTGTCTAAGGAATTCACCCACAGAGCAGTTTTATTTGTTGTTATTTTTTGTTTTATTTTTTTATATATTTTTTTTATTTTTTCATATATATTGAAATACACTAAAGTGTTATTGTTCACTGAATTGTGGCTTAGAACTTTTTATTTATTGTGCCATATAGTACTCTGGTGACTATGGACCGTTTTCACACTTAAAAAGCACCTACTTCTTAAGTGCGGTCTTTTAATAAATGACACAACAAAAATTGGTTAAAAAAAACAAAAATAAAAAAACAATATCAGGTTCAAGACAATGATAGCCTCCTTTACTTCATTAATATACACAAATGAAAATATTAATTTGTGTGTGCACTGTATATGTTCCAGAAGACACAGGAGAAGAAGAAAAAAAAAAACACTCCCAACATTTTTCTTTTGCAATATTTAATAGCAATTTTTTTTTATTATTTAAGCAAATATATTTTAAGTGTAAAACAAATCACCTCAACTTTGTGTGAGCAAAGCAGATCACACATAAGGCATTTACAAAGACATCTTTCAAATTTTTTCTTTTTTACTAAACATAACG
Organism: Limnodynastes dumerilii; assembly: GCA_011038615.1. Classification (NCBI taxonomy): domain Eukaryota; kingdom Metazoa; phylum Chordata; class Amphibia; order Anura; family Limnodynastidae; genus Limnodynastes; species Limnodynastes dumerilii. The sequence continues at coordinate 464,531 of WWET01000678.1, read as the reverse complement.
TCATGAAGCAGATGACAGTTTAATATTTGAAACAAAATGTAATAAGAAAATGAGAACTACTTCTGCCATCAATAATTAAAATGCTTTTCTTAAATATCATTATTATGATGCACCTCTATGTAACTATGTCTCCATCACCAAATCTTCTGACAATTTCTGCTGAATAACAGCTATTTTTATTTTACTAATTTTATTACTTCAGTGACCAGATGTTTATATTTTATTTAATGTTTTTCTTATACTTAACAGTAAAGTGGATTTCATTATTTCATAACTATACACCCAAAACATTGTAAGTCAATACCTGCTTAGGTATACATTAAATAAACAGAAAAATAAATGCAAAAACAAACACCTGTAATAAAGCTGATGTCTATACAGTATCTATATTACTTTACATATAAGGTACAAATAAAATAAAGGCATAAATATGGTAATATTGGTAGTGGAAGTGCCTCATACTGAAGCACTGAGAATGTATGGAAACTTGTATAGAATATCTTTTTATTCCTAAAAATCTAATGCATTAATGAAATACAGTAAACAGCTACATTCAACCTCAATGGAAATTTATGACCCCAACGACTTTGTGGAACTACTGACCATTCAAGAGCATCGACTTTAGCTTTCTCTTCCTTACAGGAGCCTTGTGCCTTAATATTGACCTCTAAAATACCAGGACGTTGCTGGCTACTTTTCTTGTCATTTTTTTCAACATCAGAGTTGTGAGATCTTGTGCTGATATTCCTGTGTATGTAAGTACCAAAAGGACTCCTAATGACATATTACTTTCCTTGTAACCTGTAACTTCATGAATTACCTATTATGAAGGAGGGTTTGCATTAGTTTTCTTAACTAAGCACATTTCATAGTTCTCTCTGCAGTGTCCCTGGTTTCAACTCCTATACATGTGTTCAGCAAGAAGTCATTTTCTAAAATGTACCCCCCTATTCCTTTGCCGTTAGTTACAGCCCTGGGATTCAGAAAACCATTCATCATTCTTCAGTATTCAGATGACCACTGTCCATTTCTAACATAAAAGTTTTAAAGTAATGAAGCAAGCTTCTAAAAATACATTTAATAATCAGCATATTAAGACAATAAAGGTCAATTCTGTTTTCTGGTAAAATGCGAATGCCTCTTGATATGAGTCTGTTATAGCTGACAGACATTGCAGTTAATATGACCTATACTCTGTTTAAGGTGGATTTAGACCGAATGTTTTATCTATAAAATGCCATCATGTCATCCCAGGTTGCTGGTGATCATCAGGCATGTCTGGTTATGTAAATAAAAATGTATACATATACATGTGTATCATGAAATAAACAAAATTAGAGATAAGCCTGTTTTACCATCCTATATAAAGCAGTATTACAGAATGACTTGTAAGTATGATTATGGTCTGACTATACTAATTGGTCCATATGTAAGTAAGCAGGAGACTGCTATTTGTTTATGTTGAACATGCTGCTTTTCTAAACAAGTGGTCTAAAGGAAAGTTTACTGGCATCCGTAATGCTGCAACTAATTTTCACTTTATTCCCTTCAAGCTATAGGAAATTAGGGCTGTTGACAGGTATAGCTAACCATATGACTGCAGTGTTTACAATGTATACTCCATTCTATGTACAGGAAATGTCGTCTATTCACTGGCTTTTTTCATGCAGTGTTACAGAAATCAGACCTTTTGGTATAGGCATGTGTTTATTTACTGTAAAAAATTCACTATTTTATTAAACAAAACAAATACAGTCAAAGGAGGGAAAACACCACATTGTACTTGTGAGGCTACATATAGCACATGGCTTATGGCTACCATTACCTACAATTGCTATTAGTGCCTCTCTATTTCATCAAATAACATAACCCCCAATCTACAATTCTCTTCACCAAAATAAGCAATATCAATGCATGTGATCAGTGTAAAAGTAAAAACACAATAATTTAACGCTGTCAAAATTCAATATAAGTTTTTCTTTAAAAATTCCACTCATATACAAATATTAAAAACCAGAACCCACTTGTTACAAATGTATTACAAATTGTAATACATTTCTTTTAGAAAAAAAAAATTAATATATTTGGTCAAACCTTATTCTAAGAGTTTTGTAAAATAGTTTCTTAAATATAGAATATATTAATTACAGTAATATACTTTGGCTGTTTAACTGTACAATGAAACTTCTCAGTAGTATAACAAGTGTATATATTCCTATGCACCAGGTGGCATGAGATAAAGATACAGAGGTTAGAACATTACCTGAACTTTTACCCTTTACCCAATAGTTCTATTAGACTTTAGTTTCAATGAAAATGCCCCATGATTGGCAAACATTTTTTGTATGTGAAATCCATGTAAATAAAAACCATTACAGATTTGGGAACTGGTATTTTGTGCCTGTGTCTTTTGTGTGTTCTAACATTTTTATTAACAAATGTTGATTTCCCTGCCACCTATTTTGTTGACAGTTAGGTATTAAATGCATCATAAAGTAAACTCCAAGCTTTAGAATCAATGCAGGATTTACAATACAATCACACCTGAGATTCAGTGAGAAATGATCTATTATGGCTAGAAACGGATCATTTATCAAGTAAGGATCAGTCTAGATGAGTTGCTCAAAAACAAACAAACTGGATGGTAACTGTAAAATTATTACTGAATTTGTCACATACCCATTCTTTCCACAGAATGTCCAGTATGAATGGTCTACTAGCAAAGCAGAGAGAAAAGATAAATGACCATAATATGCTAGCATAATGTGCTATATTATGTAAACGGATGGTAATAAATCTGTTTTACTATGCTAGTGTAGCTACATGTGAAGACTTAATGGACAGCTAGAAATATTCCAAAATATTTCATTATTCTATAAGCAGCACTTTACATTGATAAACCATTGCTTTGGTTTACTTTAAATGATCTGAACAATCTCTACAAGAATGAAATGATGGTAAAACAAAAAGGGAAGGTTTAACAATTTGCTGTAAGGTCTGGAAATGACACCTGTATTAACGTGCAGAGTGTAAGAGTTAACTACTTCTAAGTTTGTGAAGAAGACTAGGAGTTCTAAAGTAATAATTCCTGCAATGATAATATTACACTAATGCTAAAGTCACTAAAGTAACAAATTTAGCATGTATAGAAATTATATTCACTCCAATTCTCCACACACATGGAAAAACTGCAATGCATTTCAACTACAAAATGAGAAACCAAGGAACATTTGTGCCATTGTGCTGAAATGTATAAAGAACACACATACTCTGTAAAGAATAGGTGAATTGTGATTTACATAGACCATTTAAACCTTCAAACAGTAAATATCATAGATTTCCAGTGTCATGGCATAAGAGCATATGGCCCATTGTTGATCTGTGATGGGCAAATATTACAATGTTGCCACAAAGCAGAAAAATGTAGCAGATTAAAAACTTACAGTAAATAAAAAGTTAAACTGAGTACTGGCTCTGTATATGTTGACTACAAAGCAAACTGAGCAGGATATGTATCAATTCCCTGCGATAACAGAACCACCCTGCATAAACTGGCTGCTTCTAGCCAATAGCTTGTCTTGAAGTTGCATTATTCAAAATGATTTCTGCACCATCAAGAGGGTCAATTTATATCATATCATCATGACAGACATAACATCTAACAAACATTTCCTGACTTTTCATTAGCGTCTGTTTTAAATCCTGCATGGTCAAAATGATATATCTTTATCCGCAAGCCACAAGTAAGATGTCCAGTTATTGCACCATTATGTACAGAAAAAAAGCTACAGATGAATATTTTTCTTTGTTTTTGCTTTTTTGTGTGTTTGTTTCTTGTCTACTCATTTCACCCACATTTGTGTGGAAGGTTGAACATGAAAAGTATTTTTATCCTTTCAAGACTTGCAGATATACAGGATTTTGCCAAACAAGCTTCTTTATTTAGAAATATTATTGTCCGAGTGTTGTGGATATCTTTTCCTCCTAAAAAAAAAAAAACAACAGCTCAAATACCAATAAAACTGCAGAATCTAGGACATATGTTGAACCTATAAAACTATTTATAGAAATAGGTATCTCTACTAATTACCAAAGTATAAGAAAATACAAATGGGACACTATGCTTCATATTAAATGGCTATATTACATACAGCTATGTATTCTCCTTTTCACTCTTGCAGAGAATGATATAAGTGAGATGCCAGGCTGCAACATTTCCTCTCAGGATTGTATACAGTATATCCTACCAGCCTATTTATGGCTGTTCTGGCATACACAGCCATTTTAGGATAACAGAAAACTGACAGACGAGTATATGGCTTCACTTTTAGTAAATTACATTATCTTTCCACAACTCTTCCTGAAGGTTAGATACAAGGGTAAAAAATACAGAGCAATGCACGGCTGATCTACATTTGAAGAGTAAAGTACACTATTATGACTTGGCAACATTATTGTTAAAAGTACATGGACTGTATTTTGGTTAGCGTTTGGCTGTTTATAAAGGCATATTTCTTGCATTTTAACAGCAGAGGTCTTAAGGTCTATATTGTTCAAGTTAAAATGTTACATTTTAGATTTTAATCATGATATTATACACATAAATGTCCTAAAATAAAAGACACTAATAGAAATCTGGGAAACTAAACACTATATAAATAAAATACCTAATTGAAATGTAAAGTACTCTGCCTTATTAAAGTCTCATCAAGCTATTGTTATATATTCTCTAGTAGCCCATATCTCATGAATACTCCTAGAAACTTTTCCACTACACTTGTGTGTTAACAAAAGAAGAAGTTTGGACAGGATAAACAATTCCCTACAACAGGGTACTTACACATTTCAAATTTGTAAGTAGCAGTGTGATTGTATTGCGCATGTGCAGGTTATGCATTACTGGTGATTTTGAATTACGCAAAGTTACCCATTCCAACAAAGACATGTGACGAGCTGCCATGCATACAGGGAGTGGTATTTAAGTTGTACAGTAACGGCTTGGATATGGGCTTACATATGATCCTCCATTACAAAAGAGTTCATTACACACAGGGCCTTTTGTGTAAAAATAAACATTTTTATCTCAAAAGGCTTTGTGTAGAACACATGATTAAATAGTTATTTAACACCTTCAAACCTTCCATGTACAAATTAAAGTACCGTATATACTAGTGTATAAGCCGAGTTTTTCAGTACATTTTTTATGCTGAAAAAGCCCCCCTTGGCTTATACGCTAGTGAGGGTCCCATTGAACTTACCTTTGCTGTCCCTCCGGCGGTCCCTGTGTCTGTGTCAGGCTCTCTCCCCTGCAGCTGTGCCTCCGGCTGTCTCCCCAGCGGTGTGCTCTGCACTATGACGTAGAGGTGACCTTAGGTCACGCAACGTCTTTGTGCAGCGCGTGACTCGAGGGAGAGAGCCAGTGGCACAGCTGTGGGGGAGAGAGCCTGACACAGACACAGGGACCGCCGGAGGGCCAGCAAAGGTAAGTTCAATGCTGCAACCAGGCTAGGAAGGGGCAGAGACTGGCAGGACACACATAGAGGGGGCAGACTGACTGGCAGGACACACATAGAGGGGGCACACTCGCAGCCTGCGTCTGTGTCAGGCTCTCTCCCCCGCAGCTGTGCCTCCGGCTGTCTCCCCCGCGGTGCGCTCTGCACTATGACGTAGAGGTGACCTTAGGGAACGCAACGTCTTTGTGCAGCGCGCGACTCGAGGAAGAGAGCCAGAGGCACAGCTGTGGGGGAGAGAGCCTGACACAGAAGCAGGGACCGCCGGAGGGCCGGCAAAGGCAAGTTCAATGTTGCAACCAGGCTAGGAAGGGGCAGAGACAGGCAGGACACACAGAGGGGGCAGACAGACTGGCAGGACACACATAGAGGGGGGCACACTTGCAGGGGGCGCCGAACACCCTAGCACCGGCCCTGCCTGCAGCCTCTGTGGGTGGTCCGATGACTGCTGATATCACCGCCTCAATTAATGTCATTTTATTGGTATCTATTTTTATTTTGAAATTTACCAGTAGCTGCCAGTTCCCAGTTCCAGTTCCCTAGGGTACCAGTTCCCACCCTAGGCTTATACTTGAGTCAATAAGTTTTCCCAGTTTTTTGTGGTAAAATTAGGTGCCTCGCCTTATATTCTGGTCGGCTTATACTCGAGTATATACGGTAATTTACAATCCAATATGTTATAGCAATTACCTTTCAGATCTTCTGTTAAAAAATTTACATCTAAGAAATAAAAAAAATGGCGCTCTGTCAAAAATCTAATCATTCCTTGTGGAATATCTGAACCCTAAATTTGACAACTACCTTGCTAAAAAATCATATCCCAGTTTTGACCTCCCCCTTTAAAAACAAACAAAAAAAACAAACAAAAAACCCCACACAAACCCAATTTGATCTTGATTTCGGGAGGACGTGACCTGAGCGGTACCATTCCAAGACTGTTCCACTGTCTTCAACAACTCTAAGAAAAAAATAAAACGAAATGTAAAAAGCATCAACTAAATTTTTTTTTAAAACAGAAGCAATTAGAAAGCACTAATTGAAAGAAAAGGCAATAAAGTACACTTTGACCATAAAAAGGGTCTACAGTAAATTATTTTCTAGGCAAACAAAAATTCTAAATCAAAACTTGACAGTGCACATTATAATAGTATAACACACGACTAATAAACATAATTGTGTTTGTCTGCAGGATAAATCTGCAATGAGGGTTATTTATTAACATAGGGCTAGATCCAGAACTCGACCACAGTCAGAGCTTCAGCTGCAGACTGTTCCCCTTGCATGCACAGGACTTTTGACACCAGGACCCTTACCTTAACATTTACTCACTGGTTAAATGGAAAAAGGGGCTGGTGTGTAAATAAGGATCATAGGCAACGGCTTAACCAAGCCCTTCCTGTATGATTATCGTACCTCCACCCCTCCCAACATGCGTGCATGCTGTAAGCACACTGCTCCATCCAGCTGTTGGAAAGACTTACAGCGGGGAAGACTGGATCCAGCTGATCCAGGTCCATGCTGGAAGCCTTTTAGGGACACATGTGCACTCACCATTTGCATTTGCTTTCTGCTCGCACAAAGCTAAAAACTAATATCTGTTGAGCTTGGATACAGCCCATAGTGCTTAAATGCAGATATCATTATACAGTAATAACCTAGGATCTGATCCATATGTGGACATTTACCACACGCTGCTTCAGCACATGTTCATTCTGCAGACTTTCAGCACAGATCTGCATCCTCAGGGTGTAAGCTTCTGTCAGAAGAGGCAGGCTGCAAGTGTCAGGTACACATGGTGGTTATGGACAATCTTTATTTCTGAAAATTTAAGGCAGCTGTATGGTGGCTAAAGTCCTGTGTGTGTGTGTTAGAGGGGAGTAGTCGCCACTTGCACGAACGGGAGTTAGGAATCCCCTGTGATCCAACACTGAAACTCTGCTGCAGTTAGAGCTGTGATCGCAAGTTATTAGCATTACTGTAGTACGTTTTAAAAATAGTGTTCATGCGTTTCCAGAAAGCGACACATAGAGTAATGTTTAGTGATTCCTAATGCCCATCATGAGAGACATTAGTAAAAGTTTCTGGTTTCCCTGTGAAGAAATGTCCAACAATGTCCAAAGTGCTGAGCTTTATTTCAGGGTCCCTTGGCATTTGCTTTTATCATCTTTTTAAACCAAAATTGTTACATAAATCAAGCTCTCTAGATTTCCATTAGTTTAGCAGAAATGCAGAAGAAGCATTTACAAATTATAGAAAGAGTCCATAAGCTTCTCTGTTAGAAGTCTCATTCCTCTTAAGTCTGGACAAGGCACAATGTATTCCTATCGGGCAGCATGGACGTACAGTACTCATGTGTAGAACAGAAAAGCAGTCCCATTCAGATTCAAAAGCACAGAAAAGTAGATCTTAGGATTGTTCCTATTCTTACTATTTGCCATTATATGAGCAATTTTAACAAAACAAATCTAAAAACCTTATGATTTAGAAGGCAAGACGAGTAGAAAACGGCACAAGGAACAATAAACATTGCAATTGCACTCAATACAGTAATATAAATATTTGAAGTTATTCACAAAGTGATTGCTTAATTAGTTCTATCTGGTTCTAACTGTCAATTACTAATTTAACCCTTTATAAAAGACCATACATTGTGAGTTTTTTTTAGTAACAAAAACCTATGTATGTTGTTTAAATGATTCATTATTTTAATCTGTTTTAGTCAGCCAGTCCAATTCAATCAATTACTCCAATCTGGTAGAATAACTTTTATGACACCTAGTGCCTAATGACAGAACAGCATGTTTAGAACCAGACATGTCTTCTGTAGGAGAGAAAAATAAAACATACAGTGCACCGAAGAGTGCTCATTATAATTTTTATACAGAATATAAACTTTTCAGTTAACGCAAAGTTTTGAGTGTCTGCCATTGATTAAATGTTTATCTCCTGTTAATCGTATGCATTTTGAGTTAGATCCTAATATATGCAAAGGGGGCATTGTCTGATCTCTAGGATCAAAAAATGTCCCCATTTGGTACTGTGGCACGTGTGTGCGCCCCAGCACCATGACGGAACTCTGACGGTGGGGTGGGACAGAGCAGGAAGCGGAAGCTTCTGTGAGGGGAGGGAGTAATTTGTACAGTAAGCCTGGCTTCAGCACATCCAATCCACATTTCCACACCACCCCATTTTACATGGAAGGTGAGGAAAGGTAGAATTATACCTGATAATTGATTTTCCTTGAATCTCGATGGCAGCATAGTACCCTGGGTAATATCCACGTGGCGGGAGCCACTCCAGGAAAAGAAAAAGACCCTCCTGACACATAAATATACTCCTCCTCCTGTGTCCTGTGTCTTTTTCTTTTCCTGTGTGGATAGGAGCCAGTCAGACGTATTTTTTTGTTTTTACTTACCTTAGCTTCTCACCCGCGGCCAATGTCGCATACCAGGCTCAGTTAATGATGTCTTCCCCGTCTGCACTGCACAGCAGCGGGAAAAGGGGGTGGCGTGACCGGCCCACATGCTCCCAGCACCGCGTTCTCCATAGAGAGCGGTGCGACGGAGAATAACTTTACTTATGCTGTCGCAGGGGAAGTGACGTTGCTCCCCGCTGATCTCCGGATATTCCCCTCTGCCTCCTCCACATTATAGGCAGTATTTAAACGGATGCAGCAGCAAGTTCAGAGTGTATTCAGTACACTGTGTGGAAGTCATTACTTTGCTGTGTTCTCTCTCTGTTTATTATGGAAGAAAATCGGTCACAGACCAAACGGTCTGGGTGAGTGTAATTTAAGATACGACGAAAGCTGTCAGAGCAGCATAGTACATAGATATACAGCAGCGTCTATTGCAGGGAGTAGTACAGACAGGGATCCGCCAAAGCCGCGCTGTGTGAAGCATGGCTTAGGCTGATTCTTGTCTGTATTACTGCCTACAATAACTGCTGCTGTATATCTATGTGCTATGCTGCTCTGACAGCTTTAAAGTATACCTTCAGCAGCTTTGTACATAGATATAAAGCAGCAGCTTGGAAGAATAGGGAGTCATTCAGCTTGCTGATTGGCTCCCTTAAAATATTGGGAGCTTTGAATCAAACATGTCAAAAGACCAAATAATCACACCAGAGCGTTTCTGGTGCGTTTATTTGATGCTTTACTTGTTTCTTGTATGGCATTCACTATATATGCATAAAAAAGTAAGTTATGCACAGGTCATATTCTTTTATAGTCTACGCCAAAATGTGTAGCATGAACTACAAATTACAACTTTTTTTCTATTCAGCAAAATTTGAATCTCATTTTAAGAGACTTCTGATAGGAGGTGATCTAAATTGTGTTTGTGACTACTGCCAGTGATAATCTCAATGAAAAATACAACACACACAAATAACGTTAACCCCTTAGGTCATAAAAATTTCCGCATTCAAGCAGGACTACATAAAGTAAATATATTTAACTGATATTACGTATGAATACCATGTATCCAGTGTGTCTACAGCTTTCTTTGTGGCCCTTTAATACCACTTTCACATAGCTGACCCCAGCAAAACCCAGCATTTTTAAATCCAGGTTATTACCATGTGTCCCCACTCGTCATATCCTGGATTTTTGAACCCGGGTCTGCCCTGGCAATATGTGTGAGTAATCAATTTGATGACTTATTTCCCTAATCCACCAATCACTTTCTTTCTGTGAGACACAGGCTGAAAAAAAACAGGTCTCTCCTTTCAGAATGGAGGCTACCCGGATCGGACATGGGAATAACCCTCCCAATTGTTTTCACACTGAGGTCATGGCACCCGGGTCGTCAGGGCTTGCCCCGGCAATATATACTTTGTAAAGCGGTACGTAAGCTGATAGTGCTATATAAAAACCTGTTAATAAATATCCCGTGTTTTTGGCTCAATGTGAATGGGGTATTAAAAAAAAAAAGTATATAGGAAAAATGTATACTGAATTTCATTATATGCTAGTCCTGCTTCAATACAGTGTCCCTAGATACGTAGTGACACACTATCAAACAAAAAATGAGAAATAAATTTAATACACAGACAAAAACAGATTTTAAGGTTATAAAACTTATTGCTAACAGAACACCTTACACTTATAAAAAAAAATTAAGTATGTAACAGTAGATGTTCTTACCATCCAGATGATGCCGTGAGACATATTTGAGACCTTCATCCAGCAAGATAACAGGGAATGAAATCTTCATAACTACAACCCACTGTGGCCAGTTGAGAGGAGTCACTTGAAAAATAAGCTGTGGATTGAAAAAAATTCAGACATTTTATATGAGTAAATATAATCCACTGCTTTGGTTTCTTCTATCCCGTGTGCTATCAAGTAAGACTAAAGTGGAATAGCAGGCACCTAACCATATGCTATGGGTCCTAGAGATGGAATGTCACACACATCAATGCTGCTAATCTAATCAGTATAGAAGGAACCAAACTGAACTCACCGGCATTGGCTGCACATAGAGGACCAGGAAGTGTAAAGCCATTGACATAATAATAGCACCAAGAAGCCAGATGTTGAGCCATGGTGGCATCCTCAATAATGACTGATTCTCAGAAACACTGCCAATACAAATATGTAAGATGTAAAGCAGAGTATTTTCTATGGTAGTCATTTTACAAATTACATATCAGACCCAGAAGAAAACACAGGAGTTACGCCATGTCACTAGAGTGTGCACGGGAAGCAAAAAATTGCCATGGCTATTACAGTTTTTAGACAACGTTAAGCTTCTCACCATTCCTAGTCTATACATGGGCAACGTTGTATATACTACTGTTAGGTGTATGTAATTTTCACATCATGAGCCGAGCAAAAGGAAGGAGCATACTGAAGTCAGTACTGAAAGGGGCAGAAAAGAGCATACTGATCTAAATCTAAAAGGAAAAGAAATCCACTACGTGGGTTTATAAACAATACTTCTTGTGTTTACCTATCAGTAACAAAGAGTATTAACCTCAACATGTGGTACATACTCATGGATATAGAAATTCCTTAGCATTGGCTCTTATAAAAGAGTAATATATTACCCTATATTTGGTTCCTCCCCTGTTGCCTGGGAAGACATTAATATGATTTGCTAGACTGAGGGTAAGGAAAACTATTAAATCTAGAATCTAAATGTTTCCCGTGTAAAAAAAATTATTATTAAAATCTATTTAGCAGAAAAAAATATTCTGATTTATATTTAGTTTTAAGATTATCAAAACTTTTATGGCAGAATGAAGGACCTAATATGGTAGCACAAATTGCTATTTAAGGAACCAAAAATAATTCAAATCTCAAAGTGCAAGATAAACGATCATTGTTTTTAATGATAACATTGGAGATAGGAAAAGGAAAATACAATCTATATAAAACAAATCTGACTTAGTAATGGCATGGGGAAACTGTAGTCCCCTAACCTTATTTAGTATGTTCTGTAAATGCTTAACACGTTAAACGTTATTTTTGCCATTTAATACATAATTGAACTGAGCAATTATTGGGTGGCTACCAGGGGCTGACTGGGAACTTAAAGAGGACATGGGAAAATATCTGCAAGAGGTTACATGTGGACAGTCATGGGATGACAGATAGGAAGCGCTAAAAAAAAGTATTTTGTAAAAGAGTCACAATCAAATACAGCACCTAACGACATTAAAAAGGTTTCCATACAATGCTGATAACATCATAGTGACCACAAGCCTATACAGAAAACAGCAAGTGCTCACCACCCAAAAGAGAGCATTTAATAAAATGCCACAAAATAATATAGAGAGCATATTACTGACCTTGGGGTAGATCCAGAGCAGTGTGCCGCAGTGAATTTACAGATGTACAGATTTTCCCTTAGCGTAAGTAATATCGTACTTAACAAAGTTATGTACGACAGTACTCACGGGGAAGGGGCAGACCCTACCGTTATAATGTTTTAATCCCTGCCATATAGGCGGGGATAGCCTAGTCATAATACTTAAGGTAGGAATCTGGACACGTAAGTGTCCAGATTTACTACCAAGAGCAGGGAGTGCAGGGGGCGTTCACTCCCCATTACGCGTTAGTACTTACAGACCCACACACGCAAGTAATGGAAAACTGGGAAAATTCCTTGTACATCTTATGGCCATTTCACCCTTAATGGCTACTACATGCATGTGTACATATCTGTAATCTATTAGTTTTACTAATGATTACTAATAACCAAGGTGCAGAGTCTATCCAGGAGCCTGGTTTTCACTAGAATCCCTGATGGTGGGGATAGTCTGGACTGCAGACTCCTGGAGCTCATTGCCCTTGGTCGCAATACACAGATACTGCCAGGTGGACTACTGCAAACACCAGCTACTACGGACAAGAAGAGCAGGTAAGTATAGATAGAACATACACAGGTTGTAGGCAGGAGGTAACACACTACCCAGAGGGGTGAACGGAAAGGATAACACGCCCCACAAGAAGGCGGTGGGATACCGCAGACTAACAATAACAAACAAGACAGACAAGGGCAAATGCACAGGTAGACACTCACTCACAATACAATAAAATACAAAGTGGGAGAGTGAGAGAAGAGGAGAGGAGCGAGAGAGAGAGAAGAAGAGAGGAGCGAGAGAGAGAGAAGAAGAGAGGAGCGAGAGAGAGAGAAGGAGAGGAGCGAGAGAAAGAGAGAAGAGAAGAGACAGAAGAGGAGAGAAGAGAAGAGGAGAGGAGAGCAGACACAGACAGACCAAGCTGGAGCTATAACCAGCAACTAGATGGAGCGTTGCCTGGACTTATAAATAGACTGCATGCATGTAACATACTACATATAGAAGTTTTAGAGTCAGAACTGTTTCAGCTGGTAAAATGTTATTGTGCAGAATCATAACTAAGTAGATAAATACCTGTTAAGTGCATTGCACATCTCAATTGTTACCAGCACTGAAAGAGCCATAGTGGTGGGGTAACGGGACTCAAACACTTCACAGTCAATTCCTTCAAATAAAGGGTTATCGGATGTACACTTCATAAAGTGCCGCTATAGGGAAGATTAGTTTAGTGTTAGACAAACATTAAGGTTAAGAAAAATGTACTGTATTTGCTTATAGTTGATTATTCCCTTCCATCTCTGCAGTGATGTATATTAGTTTTATACTCCCTGTTGATAGTCTGCATAACACTGAATTGTACACTTATATCTGTACATGGCACAGATTTAACATATTTGTCCATATTGGAACATGGTTACAAAATAAACTTGGAATGCCTGGTTTAGTAAAATAGCTGTGCCTACCCTTTATATTATAATACATAATAAATGCTAAATTGTGTTTGTAAAAATGAACTGAAATCTAATCTTTGAATTTTCGATTTCTCCATAATTAAAAAACAAAATTACAATTTCATGATATTAGGAACACTTAATGCAACTTAGATTCACAAGCATCATGCATACCACTGGATGCAAAACCAACTGCTTACATGCAGAAGGTCAGAGGTACTAAGAGGTCTGTAAGAGGTACAAAACATGTGGTCATCAGTTCTGACAAATTATGCAAACTGGCCTACTTCTGTGAAATGAGATTTTTACAGTAGGCTAATGCTGTGTGCTATAGCTATAATAATAATAAAACTGCTACACATAATAAGTAAAAATGTTTCACTAGAATTTTTCTAGTATTTCGCTTCTGATATATCTTTAATGCCAGACTAATCACACTCACCAGCTGGTAAAATGTGACCTGGGGTCCATCTTCATCATATAAAAACCACCATGTAGCTGCACCAACAGTGGCCAGGCCGACATAGACTGCAATTAAGAAAAGAGTACATAGTGATTGCGTGTACCCTGGAGCATCACGACATGTTGCTAACATTGTTATACATTTGCTTAAATAGAATACTAATAAAATAAAAAATAAAAATGATTTAATAACTATTCCGCCTGCTTCTTTTAGCATAGTATCACTCAACTATTTCCATCATGACAACGAGCTTGTATCATTCCATCTGTCATCACTAACAAACACAAAAGCTTAACAGCGTGCTGCTTAGATGGCTCACAGTGTTTCTTGACTCATACTGCAGTGTACTTGATGGGCTAAAGACTTGCCCAAGAAACAGAAACTGAGACTTGCAGCAGTTCAACAGTGAATAAAAGTGTACAACACACCAAATGTATCATTAAAACAAATGGGGGAGAGTGAGCGCGAGTACAAATACAGTACATCCACCACTCATTTTACAGCTTATACATATTACAAGCCCTGATAGATCTCTATCTAACAATACCATCAGAGTTTTATGATGTGTAATGTATCCTTTACTATGTTGCAAAAAAACTGATTTAAATCAATGTCTATAAATCATTTTGATAACGAAATGTGTCTTTGGTACAATACCTCCAATGGCAAGGTATCTAAAAAACAGCCAGCCACTAATGAGCGGTTCCCTAGGATTGCGAGGTTGCTTGTCCATGATGTCAAGGTCAGGTGGGTTAAATCCCAGAGCAGTAGCAGGTAACCCATCAGTCACAAGATTAACCCAGAGAAGCTGAACAGGAATGAGGGCTTCTGGTAGACCAATAATAGCAGTGAGAAAGATGCTGAAAGTAAGAAATATACATAAGCTCAGCAGAGTACTACAATGTTACATACAGATTTGTTATTCAGTTTAAAGTCATGCACACTAAACATCTGAGACAAATTGGTTATGATTTGTTGCTAGGAAGTTTAATATTAATGTTAAACGGTTGAATGAGTGAATGTATCTATCTATCCTTCTTGCTTTGTTTTAAATAAATATGTATGGAATTAAAATTTAGGAAGAGTACTCACCATTATATGTTACAACATATAATCACACCGACTAGTAATTACGGGGCTGATTCAGTTTGAGAGAAATAAGTGTAAATGTAAACCAGCTTTTTGAATTATGTTGAATTTAAAAGGAGATGAATATTTATACTGTGCAAACATAATTAGAGTGGGGAAGTGAAGTTTTCTAGTTCAAATCTAAATTGCGACCTAAAATTAAAACTTTTCAGTATTTGTGTGCAGTAAGGAAAAGTATGACCTCTACCTGCAAAACAAATAGAATTATTTGGCCATGCCTGTATTTCTAAATGGTTGCGCATTAAACACTTAAAGAACCTGCCTGTATGTTCTTTATCAACGATATTTGAAATATCTTACCAGACCACCTCTCCAACATTAGATGAAATAAGGTATCGGATAAACTGTTTCATGTTGTTATAAATTGCTCGTCCCTCTTCAACTGCAGACACTATAGTAGAGAAGTTGTCATCAGAGAGAACCATTTCTGCAGCTGACTTTGCAACTGCAGTGCCAGAACCCATGGCAATGCCTATTTCAGCCTTCTTCAGAGCTGGCGCATCATTTACTCCGTCACCTGTCTAAAAATAAAAAATAAATTATCTATAGCAATAATTCCTAAACAAGTCAATGGCTTTGTTCCATGTCATGGGTGTATTGAGATTTCTTACCATAGCAGTAATTTCATTTAATGACTGCAAATACTCCACAATTTTAGACTTATGTGCTGGTTCCACACGGGCAAAGCAGCGAGCATTACGACAAGCATCTCGCTGTCTCTCTAATGGGAGGTCATCAAACTCTCTTCCTGTATATGCCTTGTCTGTTATATCCTCAGCATCTGAAAAAATGCCAATCTTTCGGCATATGGCTATGGCTGTGCCTTTATTGTCGCCAGTTATCATGATGACCTTGATGCCAGCTTTTCTGCACATTTCTATTGATGTGGTGACCTCTTTACGAGGAGGATCTAGCATACCAACACATCCAACAAATGTCAAATTGGTCTACAATAGAGAAAACAAAAAAATAAATAAAAATTTTTATTTCAAAAAGTAACATATGTCAGTTTTCTTCTTGCATGAAGGCATAAACTCGCCTCATAATTGATAAACTTGTTAGAATCTTCCAGCTGCATGTCCTCTAGTTTTGGTGGCACATCCCTTGTAGCAAGAGCAAGGCATCGAAGGGTGTCCATGCCAGTACCCCAGTCTCGAATCTTGGACATGATCTTCTCTCTAGCCGATGGAGTCAGTGGGAGCTTTGTAGAACCAACACGCACATAATTGCAGCGCTCAATGACACTTTCAGGAGCACCCTGCAAGAAAAAGAACTGTTAGCAAACAAGCAAAATATTTTTAAAAAATTATCATAAAATTTAACTACAAAAAAAAATCACATTTTAATAAATAGTTTAACAAAGCCTGTTCATAATCTCTATACAGATTACATTTGTATTTATTTAGGGAACATTTGCGCTGCATGGTGACTAAGTGAATAGCACTTTGGCATAATAGCACTGAGGTCATGAGTTCAATTCCTGAACAAGGAGCTTGTATGTTTTCCCTGTGTCTGTGTGGGTTTCCTCTAGGTTAATTGGTTGATGACTACATTAACCCTTGTGAGTGTTGGAGTGTGGTCAGGAAGGGGCATGGAATATTTGTTAGGGTTAACATTTCACATGTTTAATCTGCACTCTGTTATGAAATATTGCTGGTCCCAGAACATTTACTGAGGACATTTATCTCACCCCAGGGGCTCTGGCTGAATGACAAATGTCCCTCCTGAGTCAGTCAGAGAAAGGAAATGGTCAGATAACATTCACACCTTAACCTGGCTCAAAAGAAACTTTGTAGACAAAAGACTCCAACACCCCAGGGGGTATACATCTCAGTTGCCTGGAACACAGATGTGGCCAGTAACTGACCCTAGAATCAAAGGAGTTTTCATATTTTGGAGAAATTCCTACTTTCTCATATTTGTGGAAACCCCAAATTTTAGAGAAGCATGACCCTAGCTCCTGTTGGTAATACCTGCAATTTTGGCGTTGTTGGCAATTTGGAAGGGGTAATAATAAGCCACTGAGCATGTGTACATCATACTTAAGCTTGTCATACAGTGGGACGATTATCGGTCCCAGCTGGGGGTGGGTCAATAACCGGGACAATTTCCTGCTAGGGAAATGTCCCGTTATCGGCACCATACACCTCCTCTGCTGGGACCAATAATCCTAGCAGAAGAGGGGGGGCCAGGGCTAGTACTATGCTGCTCTGACAGAACAAAGCAGTCAGAACAGCACAGTACATAGATATATAGCAGCGTCTATTGCAGGCAGTAATACAGACAAGAATCAGCTGAAGCCATGCTTCACACAGCGTGGCTTCGGCTGATCCGTCTGTACTACTCCTTGCACTAGCCGCTGCTGTATATCTAAGTACTATGCTGCTTTGACAGCTTTAAAGTATACCTTCCAAGCTGTCAGAGCAGCTTCCTACATATATATACAGCAGAAGCTTTGAAGAATAGGGAGCCATTCAGATTGCTGATTGGCTCTCTTAAAATATCGGGAGTTAATAATTGTGCCAGAGCGTTTGTGGAGCATTTATTTGGCGTTTGAAAAATTGATCTTGGCCATACACTAGAGCAATTATTTGATAATCGCTCTAGTGTATGGCCAGCTTGTTTGGTAGCCAGATGTCACTCAAAGCCAGGAATGTGAAAATGATACTTTTATAAGTGGTACAACCACTCAGATGCAGAAATATGGTTTTATGGTTTCAGTTATCAAAATCAGATGGATAGGCCCCAGAATCTCAGACCAGCCCCATACTGAGGTCACAGCCTGCGGACCAATCCCTTCTCCATGCCAAGTGGAGAAGAGACAGTTATATAAGGTGTCTTTAAATATGGAATGAGCAAAAGGCTCAGCGTGGTTCAAGGTGAGAGCCAGATTGCCAGTCTGATGGGATTATCCAAAGTTTCTGCTAAGCCTCTAGATAGGATTTAATTTCCACAAAGGTAATTATTTTCTGTCATTTCTTTTGTTTTAATTTTTTTTTTCTGTTTTAACTTTGCATTGCATTTGCGTTTATATAGCCTGGTTCATATTTGCTCTGAAACCCTTAGTCTCTGAAGAAACAGGACTGCTTTTTGGCTACTGTAATTCATAAAGGGAATTGATAATTTACAATAACGTAATAACTTGATAGCTTAACTGCAGTTATTAATCCAGGGGGATTGTAGAAATAAAGTCACAGGGTGATAGTTTCTGTTAATAGGGTTATAACTGTGTTGAAACGCATGGTGGCAGCTTGAATATTTTGGGTAAATATAGAGATTTACCAAAATAGAAGTGGGTGGTGCTAGAATATTAACGTGGATTTAATATAGTTTCCAAGTCAGGGATTCTAATATAGGTCCGGGTGCCTGACAATATTATATATATAATTTTTCATTATTTTAATCTTTGTATTTGGTTACCAAAATAGGGGATATATAATATCCTGTAGATGGTGCTGTATTACCACAGCAGTTTACAGTGCTTGCAAAAGCCATAACACAGAAAAAGCACAGCTGATTACATTAAATCATGGTAGCATTCAGATCTTCATAAGCGTAGGCCTAAGTATTATCAGTAACCATAATTAGCTATACACTTCTCAGCAATCCTGTGCACAGTGAAATTTAAACAACATTCAAATAGGAAATAAATCGTTCTCAAAAATACAAGACAGTCAAAACTTTAAAATGTATATAGTAAAAAATAGCTATTGTATGACACCTCAATATTATTCTGCCCTTGTGAAATCATAGGGAAATATGGATGTACTGATGTATTAAGATGATAAAACGCTATGTATCTAAGTATTTGCTAAGTATATAAATAATCACAGAAACCAAAATGGGCTGTATGTACAGATATTGGAATACATTCTGAGGAGACATTCCCCAAACCAACACAAGTGTAACTTTCAGCAAGAAGTCTTTAAAATATGAATGAATAAGAATCGTTGTTACCTTTATGAACATCTTACTTCCAGATGATCCAGTACTGTTAAGAACGGGGGTGCAATACACAGACATGGATTTACGATCACGGGAGAACTCTAAAGTGCATTCCTTCTTCATTAGCTTCTTTATGACCTGTTATAAAATAATTTAATTAATAAAATGCATGCACTTATATGCGATATACCAGGGCATGCTCAGAACATCAGCCTAGTTTTTTGATTATATATTTTATCAAGTAATAATTTTGTGGCATTTCAAATGCTTGCTCTTTAATATGTAATGAATCCATCAAAACTTTTTTTTTTATTATGGGGTAAAAGAAAAATCTTTGTGGGGTAGGGCATGGATCAGAATAACAAGATAGTAACAAAATTAACCAGCATTTCGACATTAGTAAATAAATCATTATGTCTCTTATGAGTTTCAGATCATAGGGGCTTAACAGATGATTAGTTTTAAGCCACTGGTCGGAGTGAGGGTTCACCGGGAATATCCATATGTTCAATGAATGCCCGGGCCTTAGAAACATCATCAAACACATGGTCCCTGCCCTCACTGGTGATGCGCAGTTTGGTGGGTTAAGTAATGCGAAACGAATATAGTGATCATGTGGTTTTCAATATCTTCCATTTTAACAGTAATGGTAGCTAGAAGTTGAGATTGGGACAATACTGTAGTTTGGAGTGTGGTAATTATATCATCTGAGTCGCTGACTCGGGTAAAAGAAAAATCTAAACATAATAACATGTACAATTCATTACTGATACAGACTTATTCTTTAACTTCTATAGATGATAACCATCTATGGTGTTGCATCGTGCTATGTACTGCATTTCCAAAAAACAAATAATAATAATAATAATAATAATAAATAAGGGAATTCTTTGGTGGTACCTCCTCTAACAAGTATTAAGAATGACACAGCTTTCTCCCTTATAGGAGAGATCTGACAAAGTGGCTTTAAGACTCATGTAGCGATGCTTTGAACTATCAAAATGGAGTAGCACTGTAAGTGTTTTGCACCGATTGCAATCTCCGGCAATAAAATCTGAATTGCGAAAAAGGGACATCCGAAAGTTCCTTTTCGGATGTCCCTTTTTCGAAAACTTACCATTTTATACTTTTTTTTTTTTCCAGAATTGGTGAGTATGCCATTCGGCAAACTTCACCCATTCTCCTTCGAAAAAGACCATATCCCTCTGCCGCCGCTATTGCTGGACCGAGGGACATGTGAGTAAACTCTCTGTATGGGATAGGGAGGGTTAGGGTCAGGTTTTAGGGGAGGGTTAGGGTCAGGCTGCCAGGAAGGGAGAGTTAGGGTTAGGGTAGTGAGAGCGAAGGGTTAGGGTAAGAATTAGGGAAAGGAGTGGTGGACTATTTATCTTTTCAGAGCACCGAAAGTTTGGTGCTCCGTGAATCAATTGCAATGCCTCCTCGAGGCATATGCAATAGAAATCCCAGCCAGTTCGCAACTGGCTGGGAGGAAGCGGCACTTTAGAAATTGAGCCGTTCTAACCGGAGACCCACACCCATTTGGCACTAACCCAGCTATATGTAAGTGCCAGAACACTGATAACATTGGCGTATCTATAATGGGTGCAGGGTTTGCAGCGCACACGGACCCTTAGAACAGAGGGACCTGTGGTACATACTCTGCACTCATTATGTCTCGTTTTTTTCCCCACTTCTGTGGGTGGGGCAAGAGTGCATGGGGGTCTGGAGTACTGCAGGGGTGTGGCACCATGGAGGGGGGGTTGATGAAGGCCTTAGGGAATGAGGGAAGCCCATGTACAAATACTGCACAAGGGACCACTCACTTTTTAAAACGCCCCTGACTGATAAAAAATAACAGATCGGGGTCTCCCTATTTAATACAACATGGGGTATGATAAACGCTCACTTCAAGGTTTGGAGAGATAAGGGCATCAGCAAGATGAGAGATGTTTTTGACCCTGGGAGTGAGATCCGCACTTTCCAATACCTAACAGAAAAATTTGACATCCCAAATCGTCAGCTATTTATGTATTTGCACACTGCGACACTTTGCGCGACAAGTGGAATCACAACAAAAAAAAACTCCAAAAACTATTAAAACATTACTTTAATTTTTGGAAACCCACCAGTAGTGGTCACGGACAGCTCAGTCATGGTCTAAAGACTTAGATTTAGATATTCCTCCAGAGGAATTAACCAAACATTTTGACTCCACAATGAGAGCCCTAGGGTCAGCCATGTTGCAGGAGGTACATTTTAAGTTTTTACATAGAGTGTTCATCCCCCAAGCTCAAAGAAAGCATATGCAGACTACGGAGACAGGGCAATGTCCCAAATGTCGCATGTGGAGAGCTACCTTTTATCATAACTTTTGGGAGTGTGGGAAGATCTGCAAATTTTGGGGGAAAGTTCTGAACATGATTAATTCGATACTTGGGACCAACTTACCTCCAGATCCCCAAGCATTATTACTTGCTAACTTTGAAAATTGGATTACTACACCAGGGGTTAACCAAGCGATCTCGTTTCTCACAGTTTTAGTTACGGCCACAAAAAAAGTAATATTACAGAAATGGACGGTTAAGACACCTCCCTTCTTGGGCTCGGTTAAGTCAATTCTATTAGAAACACTATATACTATATATGGATCGAAGGGCCACACTCCCGGATGTTGAAAGGGGGAGTGATCTGTTTTTATAAAAAATGGGGCACATATGTAGAATATCTCCCTGAGCAGGATCGGAAACACATCCTACGGTTATTTGAATCCACAACGTGGTCTTTAAACAGAAACTTGCCTACTATAATATAGAATACGGGATAAGCCTAGGAATATCATGTACTAGGGTGGGAAGATGGGTGGATGAGTAATTGGAGTTTGCATCATTTCATGGGAAAGGCACAGTCGGTGAGAAGGTGTATAGGTTTGAGGTGTGTGATGTATTTTCTTTAGGTTGCATATGTGTTTAAGATGTTTTTCTTTGTTTTTGTTTTCTTTGTTATGACAAGAAATATAGTGAGTCATCATGGGACTCTTATCAAAGATATGATTACGAAGACACAAATGAAGTGTTATATCCAGCCAATCGGCTTTAAATGTGGCATGTTCTGATACCATGTGAGAATACGTTGACATGTATTATCTAGAAATTATATGAGTGTCATATTCAAGATTGAAACATCGCTGTATTTCTGAAAAATTACAATAAAATGTGTTATAAAAAAAAAATGAAAAAAAACAACAGATCTTGGCCTCCCACCAAAGTACTATAATTGGTCACTAAAAACACCAAGAAAAATGTAATTAAGATTACAACTCATTTAAATAAGATGTCTGAATAAAGTTACCATAGGATAAACTATTGTAGCAAAACAAAGTTTACTGTCCATTTTAAGCTGATTTTCTTCTCAAGAAAAACAGACATTTCACTTCCAGTTTTTAAAATTTAATCAGAAAACTACAATGTTAGTTATGGAATATTACAAATCCTATTACCACATTAGTAAAATATTTATCTTAGTATTGTTCAAGAATAGCGAAAAAATGTAAGCAAGAAGATTACATTATACCAGTACATATTAGTTGCAATTTAATAAATCCTTGTCCAGCTTCTCAGTAAATACTTACAGTATTGCAAGCATTAGCTCGCTCAACCTTTGAAAGCTTGCTCAAATCAGTATCAAAGACATTCATCTTCTCTACCAGGCAGGTCAGCGCAGTCTCTGTTGCCTCCCCAACTTTTTCATACACGCCCTTGGACTGCAAAAGGAAAATTATCAGTAAACCATTTTCTTACTAATCTAAAATTTTGTTAAATCATTTCTAGAATGGGGTAATTTTCATATTGGGACGGCTTCTAAATAAAGAATATGTTCTTAATTTTTTAAACTATGAGGAGCAGTGCTCGAAGTGGAAATTTAGAAGTGGGGGTATGGAAATTTCAGCACCAGATGTGTCTTGTTTGGCAAAGTAAACAGGTCAACACTGAGAAAATCACATTTTATATATGTCATGTGGGTCATGATTTCTACACTGAACGCTTCATGTTTAATTAAATGATCTGGTTACCGTTAGGGAAAAACAATGATAGTTCCCCCATAGGGCCGTTTCTAGGGGCAGACAAGTCCAACCAACTTTATTGCCCCTCCTTTTGTGTGTCCAACCAGCTTTATTGCACCTTTCT
The DNA here is from genome assembly GCA_011038615.1 of Limnodynastes dumerilii. NCBI lineage: Eukaryota > Metazoa > Chordata > Amphibia > Anura > Limnodynastidae > Limnodynastes > Limnodynastes dumerilii. The sequence goes on along the minus strand of WWET01000678.1, from coordinate 441,022 downwards.
TCTTTGTGGCCAGCCAGTCTTATAGCCCCCTCTTTATGAATGTCCACCCAGCCTTATTGTCCCCTCCTTCTATTTGTCCAATCAGCATTATTGCCCCATCCTTCTGTGTCCAGCCAGTCTTCTTGCCCCCTCTTTATTTGTGTCCAGTCAACCTTGTTATCCTCACCTTTTGTTTGTCTTAACAGTCTTATTGCCCCCTCATTGAGTCCCGCCATTCTTATAGTCTCTTCTTTATGTGTGTCCACCCAGCCGTATTGACCCCTCTTTATTTGTGTCCAGTCAGCGTTATTGTCCCCTCCTTGTTTGTCCAAACAGTCTTATTGCCCTCTCTCTATGGTCACCCAGTGTTATAACCCCTCTTTATGAGTGACCAGCCAGCCTTATTGTCCCAACTTTACTTGTGTGCAATCAATCTTATTGTCCCCTCCTTCAGTTTGCCCAGCCTTATTGCCTTATTATGTCCAAACAGCCTTATTACCTCCCCCACACACTTTTTATTTGTGTGCAGTCAGTCCTATGGCCCCTTCCTTCAGTTTACCCAGTCTTATTGCCCCCTCTTTTTGCCCAGCCATTCTTATAGCCCCCTCTTTATGAGTGTCCAGTCAGCCTTATTGCCCCAACTTTGTGTGCAGCCTAGCCTTATCACCCCTTCTGTTTCCAGACAGCCTTATTACCCCCCACTTTTTATTTGTGTGCAGTTAGCCTTATTGCCCCCCCTTATTACCCAGTGTTATTGCCCCCTCTTTGTGCCCAGCCAGTGTTATAGCCCCTCTTTGAGTGTCCAGTAAGCCTTATTTCCCCTCTTGTGTCCAGCCAGCCTTATTGCCCCAACTTTGTGTGAAGCCAGCCTTATTGTCCTCTCCTTCAGTTTGCCCAGCCTTATTGCCCCTCCTGTGTCCAGTCAGCCTTATTAATCCTAATTTAATTTGTGTCCACCCAACCTTATTGACCCCTCCTTCTGTCTCCATATAGAATTATTACACAGCACAGCCAGCTCTTTGAGAATGAAAGCTCCTGGCGGCAGTGAGAAGTGAACTGGTATGCTATACGGCGGTATGGCATACCATCACTTCTGTGAGCCCGCTCTGAGTAAAATTTAAATCTTAGTAATCTTAAAATTCTATGAGCAGCTGTATTCTTACTCAGAGCCAGCTTACAGAAGTGACGGTATGCCATACTGCCGTATACCAGCCCACTTCGAGCACTGAGGAAATTAATGCAAAAGGAAATAACACCAAATTGGAAATACACTTTAGGGTTTATAGCTTCTAGTATAAACAAGTGAATCTTTTTCTAAATATGAAAGTTATGCACAATTGTACACACGTACTATGTTGTAAATGCATCCTTTTAATATAATAAAAATATGCACAAATCTGCATGAGGCCTATTATGTCAGTTTCTGAGTTACATTTTGATCAACCAGATGATGTTGTAATATGATGGTCTGTTATGCCCCCCCCTTACCTCCATCAATAAACAGATAAAGTAAAAAGTTAATAAATAAAGCACTCTACCATTCCAAAGAGTGTGTAATAGGATTGGTTATGCAAATATGTTGCCAAGATTAACAATATAATCCCACTACAGATGCAATCTCAAAAAAATGAATACATAAAATTTATTCCAGTATATAAACAATTCAGTCATGCTCCAAACTATATATGGTAATAATTATCTCACATATTATCTATGGACTGTACACTTACCACATTGAAGTCCAAAGATGAATCGTTACAGAGGGCACAGATTGTGGCAAGCTCCACCAAACCATCATACTTCCCACACTGAACAGTCTGTTCACCCTTTAAACTGTATAACAAAGACAAAATTATATTTAATAATTTACATCTTCCCCATCACTCAAATATAAAACTATTTAATGTTTATTTCCTATAGTTTTATGTTCTTTCGAACCTCATGGAGGATTTAACAACTGCCAAGTCCTTAATTACACTTTTCAAGATTAAGTTTTCAATTTACATTGATTTTGCACCCCCCACACAGTACTACTATCTATTCCGATATCTTCCATAAGATTTACAAATAGCTGGCACAACTAAGAACACATAGAATCGCTGTGCATATTTCTAAGAATGGATAATACCACACATATCCAGAACTAGAAAACACCCATGGAAACCATGGTCAACTGATTCAGACACGAACAGCTGACTTAAGACTGATTCACGTTTCGGTACAGAATAAGTCCCGCATGCGTGGCTAGAAAGGCAAGACTCTTAATGCAAATGGAAACCAAATAAATAAAATGTGTAGCGATTGTCTCAAGGTGCTGGGATTATCCACAGAAGGGAGAAAACATCCAAATAGTACTCACTAGAGTCCAGACGTCATCACCGGGAACCCCATAGAGAGACTGCATTCGAGCGCCGAAACCCGGGAATTCCATCTTGTGGCAGCCACTTCTTGCTCTTCATTCTACCGCTTCCTGGTATGATGTTCTGATCGATTTTTACTATGTTTTATGTATACTATTCTGATTAAATGTCATTTGTTTCTATCCTCATGTCCATCATTGGGTGGGAAGAAACTTTGTAGGATCCATCATCGCCACTGCTGATTTCCCATTAACTTGGTTTACAGCTCATTTATTTGTTCATTTAATTATATTTAATTATATTTATTTGGTTGTTTTCTGCACGGACACTCCCTTCTGTGGATAATCCCAGTGCCTTAAGACAATCACCACACATTTTATTTATTTGGTTCCCATTTGAGACATCGCCAGGTGATTAGTTTCGGCTTGCAGGGATAAAGTGCACTTGAATTCTCAAACCATTCTTCACAGTTATTTCTTAATGCAAATGAGCAGCGCATAGGCTACTGTACAGTAAGGGCGTTCCTCTAGAGTTATGACTGATTCACAAGTAAGAGTGCCTTGCATGGAAAAAGATATGGTAGCCCTCTAATATTCTTAAGCTGATAGCTTCTTTGATTGCCTATGCGTCTTTCCTTTATGTTTTTAATGTGTTAAGAACTTTTCCACTATATAAAATATTTTTGTTTACAATATATCAATAAATTGAATTACAGAATTTTTTATTTATAAAAAGTATAAAAATAAAAAACACTTTTAAATGTAAAAATAACAAATAGTTAAATTCAATTATAAATCATAAAAAAAAAATGTTTAAATAAAATAAACCCAAAAAAGACTATTTAAACTTTGCAAACATCATATATCTATATCGAAACATTCATTTAATAGTTACATAATAGATTATTCATTAATACAAAGATGTTTTGTGTTGTTTATTTATTTTTTATTTAACAGGTTTTTATATAGCGCCATCAGATTACGTAGCGCTTCACAATTTTAACAATCATAACAGGTGGGTAAGAGGGCACTGCCACAGGCTTACAGTCTATAGGATATTTGGGATTGATACATAGGGGAAAGTGCTATATAATCAAACGACGGACCAGCCAACTTGCATGGTAAAAGTGGTCAGTGCTCTGTATGATCCAGTCACACAACAGTGTTAGCAGTAGAACTGAGGGGAATTTTAGAATAGAATGAAAGTGAACAAGTTTGGTTTAATCATTAAATGAGGGCCACATAATATAGTAGCTGTAGATAGTGTAAACAAATATTAAGTAGGTTTTGGAATTTGGTACGCTTGTCTAAAGAGGTGAGTTTTAACGGAGCGCTTAAAAGTTTGGAGAGTAGAAGATAGTCTTTAATTGGTGCATGTAATATAGACTGTAGGGGGGTAATTCTATAATGTGGGAGTCCAATAACGAGAGCGTTACAATAATCAATGCGGGAGATGATTAGTGCACGAATGAGAGTTTTTGCAGTGTCTTGTGTGAGATTTGCGTATTCTGGAAATGTTTTTTAGATGTATGTAACAGGACTTTTCGAGCAAAAGGAGTAGGGATTATTTCAGTGTTGTAGCTTTTATTAGCAGGTGTAAATATTATTAGTTTAGTTTTATATAGATTAAGTTTGAGATGACAGGAGGACATCCAAGAAGAAATGGCAGAGAGGCAATCAGTAACACAAACCAATACAGTGGGTAAGAGATCAGGGGTGGATAGATAGATTTGCGTATCATCTGCATAGAGATGATACTGAAATCCAAATGACTATCAGTTCTCCAAGGGAATTTATATAAATTGAGAAGAGCAATGGACCCAACACTGAGCCTTGTGGTACTCCAACAGATAGGGGAAGAGCAGGGGATGTGGATCCAGAAAAGCGAACACTGAAAGAACGATTAAATAAGTAGGATGTGAATCAGGAAAGAGCTGTGTCCTGAATACCCAGGGATTGTAACATTTGTATGAGAAGAGAGTGGTCAACAGTATCAAAAGCAGCAGACAGATCCAAGAGGATTAGAAGAGAGCAGTGGCCTTTAGATTTAGCAGTGATTAAGTAATTGACCACCTTGGTCAGTGCAGTTTCTGTAGAGTGCAGGGAACGAAAGCCTGACTAAAGAGGATCCAGAAGATTGTGTGAGGAGAGGAAGTGAGAGGTGAGTGTTGGCAAGTCTCTCAAGTAGCTTTGCAGGGCATGGAAGTTGGGAAATGGGCCAATAATTTGAGGGAGAGTTGGGGTTAGAATTTTGTTTTTTCAGAAGTGGTGTAACCAGTGCATGCTTGAATAAATAGGGGAAGATACCAGTAGAGAGAGAGAGAGACTGCAGATTGTAGTTGAGGTAGAAATAAGCACAGAAGATAGACATCGAATGACTTGTGAAGGTACAGGAACAAGAGGACAAGTAGCAGAGTGGGAAAAGCAAATATTTCTTCTTCATTTATGGGTTGGAATGAGGACATGATGCCTGAGTGTGAATAATAGGGTCTAAGTAGTATGTTAGCTGATGAGGAGGAGGAGGATGCCAATTCCAGTCTGATCTTGTCAAACTTGTCCTTAAAGTACAATGCAAGATCTTTAACACTGATGGAAGATGGTGGATTTTCCACAGGAGGGATAAGTCGGGAGTTAAATATGCGAAATAGGCTTTGGGGGTAGAGGCATGAGTATAAATAAGAGTTTTAAAGTAGGATTGTTTGGCCTTGTCCAGAGCATTTCGATAAGTGTGATAAGTATTGGTGTAAGTTAAAAAGTCATGGGTAGAATGAGATATGCGCCAACAACGTTCTGCTTTGTGGGAGAGTCTTTTAAGATTTTGTGTGTCGTTAGTGTGCCATGGCGGACACTGATAATGCCGTGGTGCAAAAGGGGTAGCAGGAGCGACTTGATCAAGCGCAGCTGCTAAGGTTTGGTTAAGGTGAGATACTGCCAAATCAGAAGAGTGGAAGTTAGGAATTGGAGACAGTAGTTGTTGGATCGATTGAGAAAGTTGGTTGATATTAATAGTGTTAAGATTTCTGCGGGTAAGCAAAGGTTTGATAGAGTTAGACAGCAAAGGAGTAGTACTAGTGGGGGACAGTTTTCAGGTGATAAGGTGATGGTCTGAAAAAGGGTGAGGGGAGATAGTAAGATCAGAGACTGAGCATAGATTAGAGAATTCCAGATCAATGCAATTGCCATCCTTATGGGTTAGTGAATCACTCCACTGGGAGAGGTCAAGGGATGAGGTTAAAGAGAAAAGCTTAGTGGCATCAGGAGATAAAGGGTTGTTAATAGATGTTAATCAGAATCTAGCTGACATTTTCTAGTATGTAATAGGAAAGTGAGAGCTAGAATCTGCTTAATTGCTTTGGGCATCTCCGCTTTTCCAAACCCACAGCTTAGTAAATCTGTCCCCAAGTCTAAAGAACAGTTAACCTGGTCAGTACTGTGTGCAATAAGTAAAAGTGAAGTATACTCCCTATATGCAAAGGATAATTTTAATTTATCTGCCCCCTGCAGTTACTTGGATTTACCCAAGTGTAACTTTCCACCAAATTTTCTCTTATTTTAAAACTCTGGATTAAGTTCATTGTTCATGATGTGTGTATCAATTCATGATAAAGATGTAAATTTCTATTTAAAGTTTTAGATTTTTCGAATTAGGATATTTAAACTTCAGAGCTAAATTGTGTACTCACACTTGTCCTTCTGGAGCATATGTAGATCCAGTAATACTGAATTCATGAAGACTGCAATTCATTCCTTCAATCTTCTCAACTACGAACATCTTTTAAAAAAAAAAAAAAGCAAAATAAAAAGCTTAGCACAAAATATTTTAAACTATGTTCAGGACACTCTACTTACCATTCAAAAATGTCCAAACAAGGTAATACCACTCATAAAACCGTTGGAACACTGGCACTAAAACCACTTCAATTTTCTTTTTTTGTTCTACATGATTACCCTTGGATCGCTAAAATGGATTTTATTTAATTAATCTCAATAACAGTACAATTGAAGTGCTGTTTAACCTTGGCACAGAGACCTATCATCTCCAGGAGAAGCACAACATGCACAGTCTTTTAACACCCTGCAGGGATTCTATTTTTCCTATAGGAAAAGTAATCTGTGTTGGAGCCCATAAAACAGACAAGCGTATGTAAAACTTAATTACACAAAGGAAATATATGCGTAGAAAAAAGTTTACAATTATTACGCATAATACAATGTTAAAATATTTAGAGTTACTGTCCGTTTAATTAAAAAAACCTCACTTTAAAATCATGTTGACTTGTTAAGCTGTTCCATTCCTATATTAATAAATGCACAATTATAAAACTTATTTTGTTTTTCATTTTTTCAGGTACATTTACCACAATGTTTCAATAGTCAGGTTGTTTAATGTGTAGGATCACAATTCAGAGAAAGCATACATTCATTTTATGAAACGTTATAGATACTATGGATTGCGTTCCATGTTAGAATATACCTTGTGTACATGCTACTTAGTGTAACCTGTATTTTTATGCCATTGATTGTTTCTGGGGGGGGGGGGTTGAAACTTAAAATAAAACTATTACTGTTTGTAATGATTCATTTTTCTAATTGTAACATCCCTGTTACATCCTTCTTGGGGCACTATATGGTAACAATATATGATGATGTAGGCGTATATATCATAATATGGGACCTGATCCAGACCTCTGTGCAATTTTTTATATGCACGGAGGTTTTAAGTCCACAAGTGAGAGAAGAGCGAACTCCCCTGTCAGTCCCCTCTCACGTAGAGTTTTGGACACTTTCTTGCTCAGGACCCTGCGTTAAAACCTCCACATAGATCTGCATATGTCCGAATGCAGATCTGCTTTCAGCCGCCCACTCTTCTTCGTCTAAATGTCTATCCCCAGTTTACAGAAGTCAGGTGACTTTATTATTTCTGGATCAGACCCATGGTTACTATAAATATACCTATTATCACAACATTGGTCACATTGCACTACTCTTATTCTTTAACCATTGGTCATTTTTTTTTAATTCCCCCTCACTTCTTACATGTCCTAGGTGACCTGTCCACAATTTTCTAACTCATTTACAATACACATTATTCATGCAGATTATTCAGTTTTGCGGAACCCCAAAAGAACACAGAATTAAACATGATTTGTCCCTTCCTAACCACAAGTCGTGTCATTTGAAAGGTTATGTATGTAGCCCTCATGTAAGATAAGATCACATAAGTTGACAAAAACCATGACCCCAATGGCAAAAAGGAAAAATAGCAACAATATTCTTTGCTTAAATACTAAAATCCAGGATGTAGTTGCAGCTGCTATCAGTTTTTTTTTTTTTTTTTTACGAATACAGCCTATATCAATGCCAAATTCATGGTAATAAGCAATATTTCTTTTAGAAAGGAAAAACCCGTTGCTAATAGCGAACTGTGTTCTCCCAGATTTGCTGCGATTAGCTGATAGAAGGGAAAGGTTAGGGTTAGGCCAGTGTTGGCTAACCTGTGGCACTCCAGGTGTTGTGAAACTACGACTCCCAGCATGCCTTAACTGCAAAAGTATAGCAGATACCTGACAAAGCATGCTGGGAATTGTAGTTTCACAACACCTGGAGTGCCACAGGTTAGCCAACACTGGGTTAAGTTATGGAACAACGAGGGTTAGGGTTAGGCTGCTAAGGGGGAAGGTAAGGGCATTGAGAAAAAACTACATGTCGCCACTGGAGAATTGCATGAAATAATCTGTCTAAAATCAGATCATTGCAGCTGCGAACCACATCCTTAAAATCCACTGGAAATGATCAATAATCAAAAGGCCAAAAGACATAAATAAAATAAATCACATAAATAAAATAAATCAGACAATGTTAAAATGTAGAAAAAAAACCCAAGCATGTCTAATAGGAAAAAGGATCATGCAATTTTAAAATTACATTTTATGGAACACTTAAGAGTTCTCAAGTTACAAGAAAAAAAATAAAGGGAAAATGGTAAAAACAACATCTAATTAATTACTGTTTATACTCATTTGCGTCAGAAGTTATGGGAAAGTAAGTACACTAATGAAAATTAATTTCTGGTGAAAAACATCCAGGAAAAACCAGGGCACACGAAAGACTTAAAAACGGATTATTTAGATCATATTAGTAATATTAAAAACAATGTTGTTTCAAACTAATGGAGAAAATGCTTCTGTCTACATAATTAACTTTAAAACATTTTAAAAGTTTACTGTTTAGGAGTTAATCGTTTAATCCAGTCTATACATTTTTCTGTGTTATATAAATTGACCAAACTAGAACTATATTTGGCCTGGTATACCTAAAGCATAACGTTTATATTTATTTTAACATACATACAATACGTTTCTGCTTAAAGTCAGCTGCTCTAGGGATATTGTTTGTTGGTACAATGGACTTTTTACGAAAAGACAATCATATGGCAGCTAAAGAGAATATGCAGCCAGACCTAACTGTTCATGCCCCAAAGCCTATCCCTAACCCTAACCTTATACCCACCGCAGCCTAACCTTAATATCTTCTCCGCAGCCTGTAGCTATGGGGAACAGGGAAATAGGTTCCCGTTCCCAATAGCAATTTTCTATCTCCCGATTATTGTGAACAATGGTACAGCCACCAATAAACAGCATTGCTGCTCTAAAAAAATTATGAGGAAAACACAGCAGTAAGGGCTTTGAGGTTCCAAACTATTTAAAATCTTTTCATGTAATGTAAACGAAGTTCATATAGGGCATATATACCAGTCCTCCCCATTGGCAGAGTCAAGCTCCTGTTGGATTCACTGAGCATGGATTGTTTTGGGTTGCCATAGCAGCAATTCACATACTACAATAATTTCTCAGCAGGA
>WWET01000678.1:396291-414039 GCA_011038615.1 Limnodynastes dumerilii | reverse complement strand
ATATATATGAGCTGGTAATGCTTACAAACAATGCTGTAGCACCACAGAGCTATAATTCTATGTATAAACATTAGCCACCCCTGGTTTTATGACAATTCTGCCTATTATTCAAATTTTATGTACTTTTTTGCAGCTATCTGTTAAGACAGTACCCTGTACACTAAACAACAATTTCTACAATCATTACAACAGATAATTGTAAAAATCGCAAAGGAATAATTGCATAGCTAGTACAGATGATATCAATCATTCTCTTTAAACACCAAAAAAAAAAAAATTATTTGGTGGCATTGGGCCTGATCCAGACCTACGCCGATACGCTGATGCGCTGTGCTTTAGTATCGGCGTGCACTCCCCCCTGTGCGAGCGTATTTTCCCTCACTTGCGCCGGCTGAGGCTACCCTAACTTCAGCCGGCCTAAGCAAAGGAAAATACGCTAGCACATGAGCGTATGACCGCAAACTCCTCCCTCATTACACTACCTCCCCACACCTACCTACACTAATATGAGTGTAGTAATGACGAGGGATACCTCAGCCGTTACTACGATGATACTACGGTGATATACGTTTCCGTATTAACGCCGGCCAACATCTGGCCGGCACGTGCGCAAATCGGCTTTTCCCCCGATCTTACGCTTACGCGCGGCGTATTACCGCCGGGTTGCGTAGGTCTGGATCAGGCCCATAATGTGTAAAATCAGGAAAGTGTTTACCCAGCTTTAGAAAAATATGGCAATATGGGCAATCTATGATAGCATGCTATTCATATGTGGAAATAGTTTCAAAACAATAAGTAGTCACAGTTGCAAAGTTGTATAAAAGATATTTTAACAACTTTGGTTTTACCTGTAATCTTTTAATGATGTTAATATTTATTTAACTGCATGTTCTAAATTGTAATTTCTCAATTCATGTAAGTCTGCCCTAACATTACAACTTTGCATACATTATACCATACCAGATGTTAATTATGGGATCTCCTTGCAGGCCGAACACAATTCTGCCCACAAGGAGATCCGCACTGGTGAGGGGGAAAGCCACGCCACCTCCATGCCTAGGCCCCCAAGAAGGGATAGGCACATAAAAGAGGTATTGTGGGCAGGCACTTAAGGTAGGTTTATGGACACGTATGTTGTCCAGTGTCTGCATGTGAGAAGGAAGTGACACTGGATTTCAGGAACAATATTTGTGTGCAGGCAGAGGTTATCAAAAAAGCCTCTAAGTAGAACAGATAATATTATTTCCTTAATTTCAGGAGGGCGAGAAGGGATTTTTCTAGGGAAGCTAACAAATAGGTATTGAAATGCATTAAAACAAGTCTCAATAACAGTATGTAATGTAACAGAAAAAATTGACACAGCAGATGTCACATTAGGAAGGATAGACTCACATGCTAGTTCTGAAAATAAATACATCTCAAAAAAATGATTAGCAGAAATATAATTTTAAAGTATTGATTGTCCTAAAATAGCCCAGTTATTATCAGGAGCCATCTTAATCTCATTTTGAAGATCACTTGGAGCAGAGCTTGAAAAATGACCCAAAAGATAACCATCTTGAATAATCTGAGCAATCAAACAATCAGTGGCTTGTATTGTTAATAAAAAATAATGTTACAAAGTGTGTCAGTGTGCTTAAGTCTGCTTGGGATTCATACGGATTGATTAGCACAGGTTCTTACACCACGCTAACGCGCAGTGTGGACGCAATCCAACTGTATTGCGTGGAAGTTGAGCAAAACTAAAATTTTAACATCAGTTCTTCTGTTGCACTACTGTATTTTTTTGTATTTACAATGCAGAATTTGGTAATACGGCATGTAGTCACATATGGGAAAAAATGTCATTTTATTCTATCCCATACTGATTTTTGCCAAAATAACATGTTCTCCACGCTCAACTGAATCGGGCCCTTAAAGCCTGAAGTGCAATTAAAAAAGGCCATTCGTCTTTAGGGCAGAATTTTAAGTATCTATGCAATAAAAGTTAACAAAAGCAGTTACACAGGCTCCTCTGTGCAGTGGATTTCCCTCTATCTATTGCATATACATTGCAGCATACCGTACAGATATGAATAATAATCAGCAACCAAATTATATTAGGCTTCTTGAGGGTTGTTACTTTTTGTTTGTGTGAATGTGTAACTGCCCTGGTATGCTCCTCATTGTCATTTATCATAAATGCTTTGGCAAATAGTTCATTGTGGATTCTAAATGTAGCACCTACTTTGCAAGCATTGTGGTAAGTACTGGAAATCTTTACCTTGATGCAAGTTCAAATGCATAACATTTATAGGAGCTCTCAATTACTTTTTATTTACAAAGTCAATGTTAGTTGGTAAGAATGATTAAATTTCAATATCACATAAACAAATTTTTGTCTATAGGACTCCTTTTTAGGAGTTCATAGACAGCAGTTATCCTGCTACTGCGCCTGACAACTCTTCCTAGTAAGATAATGTTTTTAGCTTTGGCATCTTCAAAATGACTAAATGCAATGTTGCTGTATCATAATAATCAGCATTGCGATTTGTGGTTGTAAATAAAAAAAGTAAAGACTTACCCTTGATACGGACATCTGATTGGTGGTCAAGGTGCCAGTTTTGTCTGAACAAATTACCGATGTACAGCCTAATGTCTCTACAGATGGAAGACTTCTCACAATAGCATTTTTTTTTGCCATCCGACGTGTGCCAAGGGCAAGACATGTAGTAATCACAGCTGGAAGACCTTCTGGGATAGCAGCTACAGCCAAAGCAACAGCTATTTTAAAGTAGTAAATAGCTCCGCGAAACCAAGAGCCTCCATGCACAGGATCACTGAAATGGCCAATGTTGATGACCCAAACAGCTACACAAACCAGAGAGATGACTTTAGATAGTTGCTGTCCAAATTCATCGAGCTTCTGCTGTAATGGTGTTCTTTCTGGTTCAGTTTCAACCATCTGGTTTCTGATCTTTCCAATTTCTGTGTAAACGCCAGTCGCAATAACGATTCCAACAGCTTTACCAGCAGCAATATTAGTCCCCTAAAAAGTATATCAATATGTCAATTCTGTCAAAACAAGCAAATAAATGTCAAAGTTGATTAACCATTGTTTGTAAAATAAAATAGTCAAGACTCTTTTTGCTCCAACAATTTTTTGTAAAAAAAAAAAAGAGATGACAATTATCATTTAATTTGATAAAACTTGTTCAAATTGCTTTTTATTTGTTTTTCTTTTATATATTTGAAAAATGCAATCATCAAATATGTAGAGAAAGTCGTAGTCAGGAGAGAAAACCCTCTAACATAATACTTACAGAGAAAAGCATGTTCTTCTTGTCCTGATTAACAGCCCTCGGGTCTGGAATTGGATCTGTGTGTTTTATCACTGAAACAGACTCTCCTACAAGAACAGAAGGTGCCATCAGTAATATGCTTACCATGGATTAATGCAGTGTAGCTGGCAATATTTCAAAACACTTTATAACATAAACCAAAAGGTAAATGTATCCATTGAAACATGAACTATAATCATGCAGTGTAATGGACCAGCATGACAAATTATTTTACACTGAGGATGGTAACATTTTCATGTAAATATAATTTATAGAAAGCTTTTGCTAAAAAATAACCATGCTCTATCTTCAAGAAGGTTTTAGACTGATAAACAACATTCTCTATTAATAATAATTTATATTAGGAATAAATATCCTTAACTTAACCAAGTTTAAGTACTCACCTGTCAGAATAGACTGGTCAACTCGTAATGTTGTAGATCGGATCTCAATGATACGAATATCTGCGGGTACTTTGTCACCAACTACAAAAAGGACATTTAATGTAAAATTAAAGCTATAGTATGCTTATTAATCTGTTACCACTAGTTGTTTATGTACTTAAACAACCAGAGATTTCAGGTTTCTATAGTTATTTACTTTACACTGTTCCTAGCACTGTATGCGGAGCCGAAGATGCAAAGCACTTGAGAAAATTCAAACTTTATATGCATTTTAAGTAAAGCTGGCAGTGGGATGTGGACCGAAATATAACAAGTAGGGTGAATACTAGCTCAGGAGCAGAACACTGTTTTCCAATTCTGTTTTTTTTTTTTTAAGTAGTTACCAGGTAGGTTGTTCCATCCTCAGGAAACAGACTCTTGCAAGCCCAAACTGGGTTTCACCCTCATATGAAAGATGGTCCAAAGAGCTAGTAAATAAACTAGTGTTACTTTATCATATAGGGCCGTTTCCAGATTATAAAAAAGGGAGCTAACTTATGGAAATAATGAGAGCAGGGCGGACAGTGGATCTATACCCTGAAGGCAACCTCAACTATTCCAAAAGCATCTCTGTGTGTGCAGAATAGAGTATGTGTAAGGGTTAAACCCAGCCCTTAATGCACCATTTAAATGCCAGCCACCATACGCATATCATGACCCTGCCCCCTTGTGGAAGCTAATTTCTACAGGGAACAAAGCACTGAGTATTACCATGCGGTAATATTGGTACTGCGCATGTATAACCAGCGTACGGAAGTCATCTAGATTTCTTGGATGTGGTTCTGCCCTATAATTATTATCACTATTATTATTATGACCACTTGCTATGATATTTAACAAATTTCTAATAATGACACAGCCTTATAACACAGTTGTTGTGCTTTTAAACATCATATGACAATTTATTTTACTGACATAATAAATGGATGCGGTCTATTAGTTCCTAAGGTGAAGTAGGTTGCATGAAAAAAGATGAACAATTTCCATTGTAGGTAGCAAGTTATGTCCTACATAATAAAATGAATACAATACTAGTGAGTATAAATAAATGTCAGAATTTATTGTAAAAGTGTTCTTTCTATGGTCTCTAGTTGTAAGTTTAGTGAGTAAGAGGTTAATGACTACAGCAGGTGTATCAACTGTAGCAATGAAAAAATGTGGTTTCCTAGGAGGATAATTCAGTAATAAGCTGTACAGCTAAGCAAAGCAGACTGAAAATAAGAAACCACAATACCACACATCTGGGGAAAGAGCACTGGTACAGAAATAAGTGCCAGATTTGACCTTGCTAAAAACAGACATGCACCACATGAAGTGTTCCAGCAATTTAAAGGTTTGGTTTTTGTAAATAAAATAGAAATTTTGACACTTTAAAACCTAATTTCATACAAAGACTTTACTTGCTAAAGCTGCCTTTAGCATCACATACCATCCATAATGTGTATCATGAAGGTTACCATATCCGCCAGTATAAACACTTAAGTGTTTATAGTGCAATTTGTTCACACTGTATGTATATTGCATCCTAAGGATTGTTGGCATGCATATGACCTAAACATATATCAGATATGTAGCATGTGCAAATTATATGGCTGACCTCATTCTTCTACATTCAACATTGTGGCATGTTCTTGTCAGGAAAATGTGATATTAGCATGATGCCCCACTCTCAGTTTATTAAAACATCAAAAAGTAACAGGTAAAATTTGTATATACCAGAAGGAGATTGTTAAGAGCAATATTTACTGCTGTTTCATGTAAAAAATAGCTTTTTTTTTGTAAAAATATAGCTTTTGGGTTCTGAGTATCATACCAAAAATAGCATCCTACAGTACAAGACAGCATTTTAAACAAATCGGTCATGCTACAGACATTCATGCATTCGAGAATCACCTTATTTTCACAAAAATCAGAAACTGTCAGTTTGCAAAATAGAAACAAAGAAGTGATGGCAGATAAGAGGCACACAGCCTATCCAGTCTGCCCAGTTTTTTTTAGGATATCCTTCTACTTATCCCAAGCATGTCTAAACTGTTCTACTGTGTTAGACTCTACCATGTGAGATAGGATTTTATTCCACATATCAAACTTCACTTTCAGTGAAGTAATTTTTCCTCACATTTACTCTAAACCTACTACTCTCCAGTTTATACACATGCCCTCAAGTTTTAATACACCACTTCCTTTCTGATACCTTGTTACACCCATTCATATATTTGAAAACTGCTACAGAAACATCCATGCGATCCTGTCTGAATGCTTGATCCAGACTTCCAATTTTCCACAGCTTCCAACACAGGGGCAGGTCTGACTTGCAAATGGGAGAGGTGTAGTATAAAAATGTACAGGCAACCAATGTAAGGCAACCAATCCAGATTTCTGATCCATTGCTATTTTAATTGCGAACAGATCTTAATTATTAAGGTAAGGTCCTGCTTTCAGAAGTCTGTACGAGCAATGGGAGTGGTACCCAAGGGCTCACACATACACCTGGATCCAGTGATAGATCCAAACGCAGTACAATTGGATCTGTCTGTGTCTTATTCAGAGAATTATCTTAAATTTACAGCTGTCATGATGCAAATCATTTTACTACTCCTGTTAAGCCTAGCACCATTCTGAAGTGATAACATTTTCTATAGGATTTTCAATCAATATGAAAATAAGTATTATTTAACTTGTCAACACCAATAAATCAAATTATTTACAATAGTCACGAGTTACTAAGAAGCACTCAGATATACAGATCTTGTTAGCATCCAGAGGTATCACAAGGAGAGGGAAAGGCAAAATCTAATTGTGTGCACTCAATTAGATCCTGTCTTTCTCTCTTCTTGTGCTATTTTGAATTATTGTAGGGATCTTAATAGCACCAAGGGCACTAAAAGACAATTTATATTATTATACCTTTTTCACCTTTTGGTTGGTGCTGTATACTGTTTTGTATAATTAGCATCCAGAGGTATCTGTTAATTTTCTTTTCTTGCTTTTCATACAGTAAAATTGTCATGTTTCAGAACTTCTGTTAATATAGTATGTAATATAGTAACACCCCTTAAAACACTACAATCTTGTGGCAGCTTGTTAAATGCCCTTCGAGGAACAGAACTTATGAAAGCCAACTGAACTAATAAAAGACCATTATTATTATAACCAACTTCTTGCACTGTAATATTTTCCTGTGACTAATATGCTCCAGCATGGAGTTCAAACCAGCATGCTGGAAACAGAGCTTTGCCAAGCCTAGCAGTTATCATCAGCAGTAAGTGCTCAGAAAGGACTATACCAGAGGAACAAATAGAGGCTGCAGCCACTTAGTACCACTAGTACCTGTAAGCAATTGGAAGAAATACTAGTAAAATAGTACTGAAATCAGTGTCATTTATGACTTTAATGACTTCATAAGATAAAGGGGAGAAAAATATTTTTTGATGTATGAAAATGAACCTAAACTGATGATTCTCTACTGAAATATGCAAGTGACTATTTTCAAAATATATGATCTATATTAACATCATTACCAATAAGGGGTTTTATGGAGGCAATCTGACCGTTCCACAAAATACGCAAGTGGAACCCTCCAAGGCAGCCTAACATATGTAGCAAGGGTGAACAGGGGCCATCTTCTAAGTATTATCAGTCAGAAAATACTTAAAGGACACACCCTGCTCCAGGGCCAGCTCAAGCTTTGTTTGTAGTGAAGCAGTTGACAACAGGCAGTACCTGAACCAGCAATGCCAGTAGTAACAATCTGAGGTCAAGAACTGTCTGTGCCTCAAGGATGTATGCACCGACTGGCAGGTACTGGGAGACATGATCATTACATCAGCACTGCTGGGAGCCTGTTTATGAAGCTTCAGACACTGTAAGCAGCCAGCAGGACCAACTGAGCACCTGAGTCTCAAAAGCAATTGAATAGTTTAATTAAGCAGGAAGGGGGTTGGGGAGAACATTATTATGAGATATACAGGGGCCTATTACAAGGGTATATTTTGAGTGCAATTAAGGAGAAATTAAGGGCTTTGTTTTGGGACATAAGGTATTTTCACCATAATAAAGCCTTTTCTTCCACTTTTACTGGTGCTTACACCCCAATAATATGGTTCCATATAGCCAATAATAGCTTTCTATTCCTCATTAATTGTGGTGCACTATATGATATAAATAATCCTATTATGGAGAAAATATACAGCCATACTGTGATAATTTGAGCACAATTAAAGAGGAATAAAGCGTTGTATGGGATACAGTATATAGACATTATGGCTCTTTATTCATCCTTCTTTAATTGTGTTCTAAATGTCCCTCATAGGCTCTATATGCCTTATAATGAAGCTCATTAGTTCTCCTTAAATCCAAATCATCCCTATAAAAGGCCTTTATAATCCACCCATAAATAAGCTGTATATGATACAAAATACTATAATGGGGGAAATATAGAGCCCTCCATTGTAATAGTTGGCTTATATTTTTTTAAGGCTTTTGCATTTCAACCTAAATAAAAATTTCTGACAATAAAAGTATGTACTTAAAACAAAGAAAGGGCTAGGAAGCATAGAGGGGCTGGAGGAAACAGTACAATTGAAACTTACTTTATTTGAGCTTTATTACTAGGTTATTGATGTAATAATTTTGTTAACATAATCTAAATTTGCACCCAAAAAAATGATATCTTCCCCCAAATAAAATAAAAAATTCTGATGTCACTGCCAGCTATAAAATGTATGAAAATGTAAACATATAAAGGATACAATAATGTATATATTTTATATCATGTCATATTATTCATTATTATTGTTTGGGGTGTACGATTTGTATATTTTCAATAGGTGTCCAGGTTTCTGTTCTTTAACAAAATATAGTAATTACTCATATATAAGGAGCTAATACATCTGCAATGCACAATACATTGTGGCACATTACAGTCATAAAAAAGCTAAAGTAACATTCTAAAATTCAAAAGAAAAATTACTCTATAGTGTGACAATGCAAAACAACAAATACTGCACCTATTTCAATATCTCAAGTTTCTACATATTTGCCTAAATTATCTTTTAAATGATTTTAAGTAGACATACTGGACCTGATTCACACTTAACGTACCTAAACATCTTAGCGTTTTTTTCCCAATTGCGCATGCTCTATCCAGCTGTTACGCACGGAAACCCATTACGCATGGAGTTCAACTCTGTACCTAATGAGATCCATAAGAAGGGGCGTGCCAGTACTCCGTAAGTAGGAAGTTAAGAAAAGTGGATGGGGGGAGGAATTTAAATAGAGCAGTATGGGCTGGGTTTGCAAAGTCTGTACGTACTTTATCAAAATCCGCACAAGGGTACACATGGAGAGTTAAGGTAGCCCTATGGACGCGGAAATAAGTAAGGATCGAGGGGAGTGTTATGGGAGTTGCCTTGCCATTTAGGTGCGTATTTTTGAGAATCCACGCGTACTTATTTCCTTCTTATCTGTGCATCAGGCCCACAGGGTTATATCATCATTAGAAGCGGGTCATATTGTGATTTTTTTTTTACCAGCTTGTCTTCTTCATACCCTAAATATCAATGCTCTTTACTTAACAGCCCAGTTTCTACCTGATAATATCAACATTATATGCCTCTGCAATTTTTACCTGCCACTTCTACAATGTCTCCAGGCACAATATCTCTGGCTCTGATGCGCTGTACTCCATTTCGATCTCCACGAATTACCTTGCCCATCTCTGGTTCGTATTCCTTTAGCGCTTCAATGGCGCTTTCAGCATTCCTCTCCTGCAATAAGTGTGTAAAGAGTTACTTTGTCATGAATTGTTCCAAGTGATGGAAAACCTGAATAAATGAATGAATAAATGAATTTATTAATTCCCATTTGCCTCATGTAAAAAATTACCCATACAAATCAAATCCACAGAAATGTAGTAGGAAGCACTCACGTTAGTTATCCCTCCTCCTTCCAAAAAGAATAGTATTATAGCTATAGTACTGAAAAGGAATAAGCCATAAACTTGGACACACACCTTCTCTAGAAACAAGTTTTGATGAAACATATATTGCATGACATGGATAACAAACAAATGTGCCATTGTATTAATTTTCCTGGAAAGACCAGAGAGGTTTTGACTATTTATATATCTATATTTTTTATTTTATTTATTTTTAAGAAAACATAACTAGACAATCTTTAATGACATGCGGATTTGTTTTCCACTGTATTAGAAGTACTCTCAGAAGTGAATTTTAAAGCCATTCAGTGCCTTTTTCCCATATTGGCATTTATCTGAAAAAGCTGTGCGGGCTTTCCAGCTGTCAGCATCCTGCATGACTGTGGTGTGCAAACAAGAACTTTCCAATGTATTTCATCACTGAGTTCCTCCTGGCTAAATTCAGCAAACCACCCAGAACTTCTTTAACACAAGTAGAAGGCAGTAACAAAAAACAGAAACCTTTTACAGATATAACCACACAATGTACAAAGTATGTTCTTTATTGCTTCACTTTTACTTTCATAACTAATAAATATAAATGGTTCATAAGGAATTATTCTTTACTTTCAATTAAACCTAGTCTAATGGAACAAAAATCACTTCATCCGAATATAGTGTGTGTATGTATGTATGTATATATGTATGTACGTACATACATACTTTTTGAGACTGTTATTTGTAACTTAAATAAGGCAACAGGTCTTACACAGTTATTTATGTTCCTGTATGTAATTAAGTGAGCATTCCAAACAACTGTCTCTTTCTCTGTAAACTGTAGGAACATTCCTAAACACAGGGTATTCCAGTTCCCAGATCTTGTAATGGCTGGTGTCCCTGTCACTGCTATATAAGGATGGAAGGGGTTGCATCTAAAAGGGACAAACCTTTTTAATAACTTAAGATGGTTGGTGGATAACATATAAAAAAAAGTTCCTAACATAATAAAAGAATAATGAAAGAACTTACCTGCCATACTCCAACAAAAGCATTTATAATCAGTATCATAATAATAACGATGGGTTCCACAAAGGCAGTTGTTGTCTCTTCTCCTTCCTCGAACCAAGCCAAGATCTAAAATATATTATGCATAATTGTATTAAAACCATGTAAAGCATATCATAGCAAAAGTAGTGTGTTGGGGGAAAATGCAATATGAGTAACACAAATGTAACATTTATTCAGTAATACAAAAACTGCCTCTCTGCGTGTCATATGTTGATTCTGACCATCAATATATAGGGATATCTAGCACTTCACAACAGCTGCAGGATTTGCTGTAAAGGGGTTCTATCATCCCCCAAAAAGAACACAAATTAAATATAAATGAACAACCAAGCCAGCACTATTGTAACCTAACAATTCTAAAAGCAATGTTATATACACACACAATGATAAAGAACTATAGAGCCTCAACCTTATTCACGTTACAGGCAGTAGAGTATTTGAAACCAATTAAAATCGTTTAAGCCTTTAACAGTTCTAGAACCAAGGTTGTATAAATTGCACCCTCCATTCAGGAACATGTGGATAAATTAATTATACACAAAATGTAAATTGTATAACATTAAAACAATAAATAAAAAAGGAAAAGCCACCTTCCAGAAATCTCCCTATCCCTGTGCCACGTTTCTCCAAAAAATGATGGTTAAAGTACAGTTTCTGTGGGGCCTGCAACTTTGAGTTCTGTATAAGGTGATGATTCTGTGTGTGGGGTGAAGAGAGGTCTGCAGCAGTAGAGGTCCACACCTCACCTTTGATGCATTTCAAGTCTAACCTGGCTATTTTACAGCTCGGCTAAACCATTTAGCAAAGTAAGGGGTGCTAACGAAATTTTAATCCTTTGCATGCAGGGAAAATACTTTACTTTTGCACATAGAACTCAAATGCTGCATAACTTTATGTTTAATCTATAAATTAGAGTTGATATAGGAAACTACACCTCTTAATTCTAATTTTGCTGTCACAATACAAAATTTCCAGCCCTTGCAGTTGAACATGGTATTACTCAGGTCTACACTTACACCTATAAAAAGGTGTAAGTGCAGCTCTGAATCAGCCCCAACATTATTCATGAATTATGACAGACTCAAATGTTACTACAACCATTAATATGAGCAACAAGAATTAAAACACTCACATAAAACTAATGACAGAAATATTCTATTTATCTTTTCTTTCAAATATTTATATAAGATACATCTAAATTAAATTAAACCTTATAAATATACTTTCCCCAAAAGATCTCGAAAATTGCATATTCATACAAATTTCATCAATGGGTAATTATGACCCTTTAACATAGACTAGGTTGGGATAATTAATCTTGTAGAGAGACACATGGGGGCTGATTCAGAGTTGCATTTACACCTTTTTTTTTTGGGTGCAAGGGTAGACCTGAGCAATACCATGCTAACCTGCAAGGGGAGGCAAATTTACATTGTGAATCAGATTTATATTTGAGGTCAAATATCTTATCTCAACTCTTTTGCAAAGATTAAACATAAAGCTATGCAGTGTGTGAGTTCTAGGAGCAAAAGTTATGTCTTTTGCATGCATGTAGGATGATTAATTAGCACCCCTTACTTTGCAAAATGGTATAGCTGAGCTGTACACTTCCACCCGTTTTACTCTTACTCCCAAACTCTGAATCAGTCCTACGGTGGAAAAACCTATCTGTATTGAAAAAGCATTCAAAATCTCATTAACTTCAATCTAGTATAATTAGTGTATCCTGATAAGTCTATATGTGGTTTAGTATATTTCTTGAAGAGGACATTTTTGTGCTGACAGAATAGGGATCCACCATCCTGGATCAGACTGAAGATTCAGTTTAACCTCATCTGTACCATAATTACATACTATACTATACTATTACATACTATAGCTTTACTCCTATAACAAGAGTTCAACCCTACATTAACATGGATGATCCAATTTTCTTCTCTCTGGTATGACTTACTGGAATTCAAGGACACATATTCATCCACCGTTTTACGGATCAACTGTACTTGATTCAGCAATTTAGTTTTATGTGAAAATTTTGATGATTTACAATATAGTTGGCATAGATTGTGGTGAATATTGAAATTTTAGTGTGACTTCATTTTATGTAAAAGTATGAAACAAACACACCATTCACTAATTGTTTGCATGTGTGTGTTTAAAAAGGTATCAAATAAATTTGAGGACACACAATTCTAGCAAACCCTCCAAAAATTATGTGTTTGCATACAAGGAACTTGTACACTACGGGGCTGTTTGGGAGTAAGGGTAAATTAGGTGGAAGTGTATAGCTCAGCTGTACCATTTTGCAATGTAAGGGGTGCAAATTAATCTTAAATCTTTTGAATGCACTTAAATACATTACTTTTGCACACAACTCAAATACTGCATAGCTTTATATTTAATTTTATAAAATAGAGTTGAGCTAAGAAATTTCACCTCTTAAATATAATTTTGCTTTGACAATGTAAATTTGTCTCCCCTTGCAGGTTAGCATGGTATTGCTCAGGTCTACACTTCCACCTAAAAAAAAAGGTGTAAAAGGCAACTCTGAATCTGCCCCTACTTTTGCTAGTGCTGGCAGCTTAAAGCTGGGTACACAATGAACAATCCAACATCTTGTTAAGTCTATAATAACGTTTCTAACCTAACTTGCTTAATGATGCCCTCTACACACTGCCCTCTAGTTTCATGTGGATTGTTTCATAAATTGTTCAAATAAACCTGCTGCAATGATATGTTCTCCCACAAGGTGGCACTATGCAGAAATATGTATGGGAATCATTGCAGTGAAGATTTTTGTCAGTACAGTTTTCAACAGTCATTTGTGGTCAGAAAAATTAGGAGCTCCCAAAAATCAAATAACATGATGCAATGCAGATTCAGATGATTCTGCAGCTTTGTGGGACAGTACACATTGGTAAGAGCCATCTGATGATTATCGCGTTATTGGCATGATAATTGTCAGATAATCCTCTAGTGTGAAGCCTGCTTTATTGTCAGTGTTGCTGCCCCTAGAATTTAAACTGACCCACTATGGGCCACTTGCATGTATTCCCAAAAAGAATGCCTGTATTAATTTAGAATTATGCATTTTTCAATACCACCAATGTAATAATTAGATCAGAAATCAGTACAAGTGCATCAGAGAGTTCATTTAATTACCATACACACATGCTAAAATCCAGAATGTATAAATCTACTAACTGTACATTTGAGTTTTATAAATACGGAGGTGATGTTGATGATCTACTGTAACTTACATGATTATCTGTACGATTCCATCAGAACTGATTGGTACAAATGAATCTGAACAATTGTTACCACTTATATTTATTTATAGTATGTTGGACAATGTGACACATTCTGTGTAACTGCCCTGAGATGACTAATTGAGAACAATCTTCTCAGTAAAAACAATATCAATTACACATCAAATCTGCACTTTACATAATAGCATTAGTTTTTTAGTGTAGCATTCACATTTCTAAACATGGTCTATCAATCCTAACTTTCTACTTTTTAATGAGGTTCATGCAGTATATTTTCCATCCACTGCTTTAGAATGTTAATAAGTACGATTTAAAACGTTAAATCTGAGTGGTATTTTTTTCTTCTAATTGAGCTTAATCTGAAATGGAAAAAATGCAGCTATCCAATGTGACCAAACATTCAGGAATAATCAGCCAGTCAAAAATGCAACACAGGATTGTTACTTTCTTTTCTCTTGCAAGTGCCCCAGCTAGAATTATTTATTTCTTTGCAGTTGTACATTTCTTCATGCAGCTGTCACTAAATAGTTTACTATTGTTAATTAGGTAACAATTATATACATTGGGATACAACTGTATCAAGTCCATCATTTTAATCTTCTTTTAAAATTTAATTGCAGACAAAAAATAAATGAAAACACTCCTAAAGTCTCATTTAATAATATTCTACTCATATAAGACCGGATCCAGACTTAAGAAACGACACCCCGCTTACGCGTGCAATTTCCGCATTTAACACCTATCCTACAGAACAGAGTTCTGTACAATGGGATTTAAGTACAAAGGAGAGGCTCTTCACCTCTACCCGCCAAAATGAGCAGGGGGGAGATTTAAGTTTTACAATATGGGCTGTGTTTAGTAGTTAAGCGTGGATCAGTGGTCGTATGGACGTCTGACTTATGGCAGCGTATCTGGCATAATGTCCGCACGAGAGATTGGAGTAACAGTGGGAGTTCACTCCCTTCTTTCATGCGGATCTTAAGTCCCCCACAAAGTATGGAAAGCATGCGGAGCTTGGATCCGGTCCATATTTATTATATATGGGCATATCATACAAGCGATGACAGTGATATCTAATAACTAGGGGGCTGATTCAGAGATGCACTTACACCTTTTTTTAAGGTGCAAGTGTACAGCTCAGCTAATCCATTTTGCATGCAGGGAAAATAGTTTACTTTTACACATAGCTTTTACGCATAGCTTTATGTTTATGCTATAAAATAGAGTTGAGCTAAGAAACTTCACCTCCTATTTTAAATTTTGGCTTTACAATGTAATTCTGCCTCCCATTGAAGTTCAACATGGTATTGCTCAAGTCTACACTTGCACCTAAAAAAAGGTGGAAGTGCAACTCTGAATCAGCCCCTAGGTTTCTTAACATGACCAGATATATTCAGCAAGAAACCTCAGAGGTGGACAGGGAAAACACAATTCCTGGATGCTGACCTGCTTAGGGACAGAACGGGAGCCAGCCGTTACCTATATTTCATTAAGCACTGATGCTTATACAACATCAGATACACAAGCATTAATTCAATTACTGCACAGAGTTAATATGAGGTAATATGAGGTAGTAACTGATTATAATGGTTTTAGATCAATTATAATGTGTATTATCAGTTATAAAAATATCCTAAATGAAGCTTTAAGCTTGAATCTGTATGAACTGTCTATTGTAGGTCTTATTCTCAGTTGTTAATTCTCTGATACAGCTGCCAGAAGTAGATCTCTTATTTCCATACTCCCATATTGATCTTTTAGGTGGATACAACACCTACTCCCACAAGTGCACACAAGAAAATGTCTCTCAACTAGACAGATGGTAAATGTTACAGCACATGTGGCACTCATATCATTGCCAGCTCTTATCAGGTCATTCTACTAAACTGAAATCAATTCTCAGGATGTGAAATGTCATCAGCTGCATACAGATCCCTGAGAACCTGCAGTAGCACAGTGCTAAACTACCCACCCCAAGAGACATGGAAAGCACCATAATGCACCTACAGAAAATATTTTACCTGTTTCAATATAATTTACAAATTAAAGGCCTGATCCAGACTTAAGGTCATTTTACGTACGCAAGCGTACAAGAGTCGCACACTACCAAATATAATGCACTCCCCTTGCACACATGTAACTTAGCTGACTTGTGTGTTCAGAACCCTACCTTAACTTTTCCTTGTGTATCTCTGGTCTTACATATCGCCTTGTTGTGCGCAAGTGCCTAACCCAGCCCGTACTGTACAATTTAAATGCCTACCCCCCCATCCCCATGGCTTGCGTACGGATGTCAAGCCCTATCGTATCGGAGTCACGTACATTCAGAGTTACGATGCGTAACATCTGCTGCATGCATGCGCGGTTCATTCCCACAGCCAGATTCACGCATGCAGCATGCATAAACTAGCTGTCATTATTAAGGACCGGATCCAGATTTAATAACGGCAGGGCACTTACGCACGCAAGGTGCGCCCTCCAGATGTTACACTAGGGTTACTATAGTAACCCTAACGTAGAAACAATCAAACGGAACTTTGTTGAAGGCAGGCTTATGGCAGCGTGCACACAGGGGGGGAGTGACAGGGGGCGTGCACTCCCCTCTGTCTCGCGTAATTTCATACTCCCGCACGCACAGCGTGCGAGAGTCTGGATCAGGCCCAAGATGTAGACTTTAATTAAAAACAGATAAAATACATAAGTACCAAGAATGGAAGATTTCTAATGACCAATATCAGTGCAAAGTCTATGTGGGTTTAAATTTCTCCATACCCCAATGTGTTACATGTAATATGAACTTACATTTACCAATTACAAGAGTTCAAATATGATTGTAATTCTAGTCAGAGCGCTTGTACACAGATGCATTACGTCCATAGTGCCAACTTAAAACACATTTTGTATTGTATTGTACGACATAAAAAAACTAAAATTATTTAATTTGAATGCATTTTGATAATCAAATTAACAATTTTATCTTTTGTGGTTGGTTAAGAATGCTTGCAGATATTCTTTGACAGAGGGCATTCTTTTTTTTTGTACCATCACGAAGGCTTATTAAAAACTAAAACATGGATGGCTGATATACACACACACACACATAATCTATCTATCTATCTATCTATCTATCTATCTATATACACACACACACACACACACACACTGTATATATACATACAGTGGGGCAAAAAAGTATTTGGACAGCCACCGATTGTGCAAGTTGTCCCACCTAAAAAGATGAGAGATCTGTAATTTCCATCATAGGTACACTGCAACTGAGAGAGATAGAATCTGCAGAAAAAAAATTAGGATATCACATTATATGATTTTTAAACAATTTATTTGTATATTCTTGCGGAAAATAAATATTTGGACAATCAAAAAGTTTAACTCAATACTTTGTAATGTAACCTCGGTTGGCAATTACAGAGGTCAAACGTTTCCTGTAGTTCTTGACCAGGTTTGCACACACTGTAGCAGGTATTTTGGCCAACTCTTCCATGCAGATATTCTCTAGATCTGTCATGTTTTGGGGTTGTTGCCGAGCAACACGGACTTTCAAATCCCTCCACAGATTCTCTATTGGGTTGAGGTCTGGAGACTGGCTAGGCCACTCCAGGACCTTGAAATACTTCTTACGGAGCCACTCCTTAGTTGCCCGGGCGGTGTGTTTGGGGTCATTGTTGTGCTGGATGTGGCTGGGGAGCCAACTTTCATCTTCAACACCCTTA
>WWET01000678.1:368675-381074 GCA_011038615.1 Limnodynastes dumerilii | reverse complement strand
TTCCCTACCCCTGTCTCCCCTGCTACTCCCTCTACCCCAGCTATCCGTTTCTTGGTTTTTACCCATTTTTTTTTTTATAACTATTTTAAAGCTTACTGCTTCTAAATTTGCAAAAGAGGACATTCTGTGATGCCTGTGATTTATTATTTTGTACTTAAGGACTTACCTTGTACTGTATGCTTCTTTCTGTAACTTCTACCCTTGCTATTAGTGCTTCAGTTTTTAAAATATTAACTAATATATAGTTTGCATGAAAAAAAAAATGAATAAAGTCACGGAAAACTAGCCTGATAATTAACTGAATGTAAATGCTTGCTTCTTTCTGTAGGACCCAGTTTTCTCAGACATAGAAAATTAGAATAACTTAACCAAAATTTAAAAACAGACTATAAATATTCTTTTAGAAATCAAATAAATATGAAAAAATAATGATGCATTTTAATATAATATAATATACTTCTGGTCTCCTTACTTCATGAACGTCTTGTTACATTCTAAACAAAAATGGGAAGAAAAAAACACACACATATATACATACATACACAAATACATACATATATAAACATATATATACATACACACATATATATACACACACACACACACACACACATTATATATACATACACACACACACACACACACATTATATATACATACACACACACACACACACACACATTATATATACATACACACACACACACACACACATTATATATACATACACACACACACACACACACACATTATATATACATACACACACACACACACACACATTATATATACATACACACACACACACACACACACATTATATATACATACACACACACACACACACACATTATATATACATACACACACACACACACACACACATTATATATACATACACACACACACACACACACATTATCATACATAGTGAAGTAGTTTTCTTTACAAGCTGTCTAAATTCTACAACATTGTATTCCTGCATGACCACTATATCCTGATTACATTTGCAAGATGTTATCCGGAACTTACATTCCTCTGTTCAATTTACTTACAAAAAATGATTCATAATAGTTTCATGATTTTTTTTCCCCCTAAAATTGTTAATGTTAAAAAAATTCCCAAACACATTATTAATAGTACTGTAGTAAGTGTGGTATTTTGTAGTAGTAAAAAAAAAAAAAAAAAGGAAGTTGTTGAGCCGCTGCAATATAATTACCTAAATATAAACTGTACCTGCAAACACTTCAAGAGGTATACAAGTCTGCTTTTACTCTGAATGAGTACCACATAGGCATTATTGTGCTTTGCACACCCTTATATTAAATGCAGTACATGTCTAACTTGCTTGTAACAAACCAGAGATATTTTTTACAGGCACCTCATATCACTACTCTGCTACTTCTCTACCTTACCTCTACCTTGTTTCTACCATTACACCATCAAGACTCCAATATATTGAAAAACAGTAAGCTACAGTAAAAATCCTTATGACTTTGTTAGTCCAGCACTTCAAACCAGGAAAAGTGAATGTGCCAGAAAATAAAATTATACAATAAAAAATATATTTTAAAATGTATAAGTAAACTAACTCTATTGTGCAAAAAAACCATTAATGTTTATCTTTATATAAAATGGTATTTTTAACTATTATTAATATTCAGTTTCTCTTCAGCAGCATGGTGAATTGCTAAAACACAGTAAACAAATGTAAGCTTATCTATAGGTCACCCAACATTGCCAATATTCATCTTTGAGAAGCCTTAAGCTATTCTGCAGTGACTTCTAAAATAACTAGTTTTAAACATACCACACCTCAACAAGTGGTAGTAAACATTGACTGTCAAGTACTGTGTAAGCAATGAATGAACACAAAGCTTTATTATATCAGTAACAAATAACTTTAGCCGAAGAGTAAGGTAAACTATATTCCTTAAATTACTGACACCTGTAGCTTCAATTGTAGTATTTCAGAGAAACACTATACTACAAAATACAACAAAAAAATTGGCATTTACCCAGAACGGAAATATTCCACAATTTCAGAGTCTTGGACCTTTAACAAATAGGCAGTTAATAGAGTAAATTAAAGCAGGCCACATACTATAGGATATATGTGTCACTTGGCCAATTATTATGATGTAGTGTATGGCATGGGTCAACTTGTCAGAACACCAACATACAATTTCATAAATGCACTGGGTCTACAACTGTTCCGCCTGTACAAGTATTCCTACCACCACTGGACCGATTCTATTAAGATACATGCAGGGCAGAGGGAAGATGGCCTTAATTATCTGCCAGTATGTGGTCACTAGGCAATGCCCTTGGAGACCGGAATATTGCACAGTGTAGTCTGCATAAAGCTGGGTTGTGCCACTGGACATAAACAGTTTGTTACCAGTAAATCGCAATATTAATCATGACCAGTACATGTTAATACACAACACGCTTTAATGGTCTAGCGCACAGCTGCACATTCCCCAGGTTTAATCCTCAATACAGCCAAGAGGATAACTAACATAACATTTACAAAATACACCTTAACTACAGGAAAATTACTACTCTGAAGAAAGGATGAACAGTTCAATCAGCAAAGATTAATAAAACTATGTATGTCATTTGTTCATATTTTTATAGACCACTTGTAAAATATTCACATTTTCTTTTGTATGTGCAACAAATATTATTAAATGAACCCTATATGAAGCATAGATTACTTCAAACGCATGAAAGATACAGATATTAATAAACTAAAAATAATCATAAATTTGAAAGGCAGTGTTTAAAATCCTGTGTAAAACACACTCTTACAATTAGATATCAATCTAGAGCATTAAGGAGCTACTGTTGTTTATTGAACAGAGATCCTGAGCTTTAATAAATTCAGATCCAGTCACTGACCTTGTCAAACACAAGTTGTTCCACAGATAAGAGACACCTGCTGGAAAGGGACTAGAAAAAAAATCTATGACATGACATGTTGATCATAGGAAGAGGCACAGAACAGAGAAAAATTTCTTATGACAACATTAAAAGAGAAAAACTAGGGCAAAGAGGAGGCACTTTCAGTTCCATATAGTATATAACAGGCCTGGCCAACCTTTGGCTGTTCAGGTGTTGCAAAACTACGAGTCGCTTTAACTGCCTAGGCATAGCTGAAACATGACAAAGCATGCTGGGACTTGTAGTTTCACAACATCTGGAGAGGCCAGGCCAGGCCTGGTATATAAATCAAAATTACATGAAAATATTAAGATTCTTAACATAGAGAGTGCTTGAAATTAGTTACTCCTGGGATAAAAACCATGTTGATTGCAGGGAAGTCATATTTCATCTGTTGCAAACAGTATTAGAGTTGAGAAGTGATGCCTCCTATCCCAAGTCTAAATAGCAGTGATAGTAAAGCAGGTCAGTATCTGTGTGCAGTGAGCAGTTCAAAGGTACTCCCCCTGCAATCAACATGGTTTAGCCCAGGAGTAACTAACTTCAAGCACTTAAGTCTGGATCCAGCCCATAGTGCTTTAGAATGTATGGCACTACACAACAATTCTACATGCAGGTATGACAGGGGCGTATCATCATTTCTGCATGCAGAGCCATGGATACCAAATTCTGTATGTTAGCCTCCTCAACGGAGGATAATGTACAGAATATGCCCTTAAGTTTGAATCCAGTCCATTATGTCTGTTTAGTAAATGGATTTCCACCTCCTCCATGAAGCCAGCTACTCAGATTAGTTCTATCATTTTATGATAAGATTTTCTGCTATTTCATAAGTTCTCGGATCAGACTGACAGAAGGGTAAAATTGTGAATGCAAGCGTTTGGGCCTTGGTATTACAATGTACAGTATAGTTACCAATCCAGATTCTGCATCATTTTCTGTTCGCAAAACTCAGAAAGTTTAAAGTAGGCCTTGGCTGTTCATGCATCCATAAACATCTATTGATTCGGGAGCTGATCACATAAGAATTAGAAATATGGATCCAGCCCTATATTGTGAGTGAACAAGTTCCTTGCAATAACTACTAATTTATCCTAGCCTAAAAGATAAAACAAACATTACAATAAAACCCCATATTACAACGTGGTATGTATTAATAATATGGGTTACCATAGATTTTATTATATTGTTTTTCCTTGTTCTGCACAAATCCAGATTGTACTCAAATTTGAATAGTCATAAATGTAATACCTTATAGATATATGATAATTATTTGTTCGACCTATTGTGCCTTGTACATTTTGCACTGAGTGTAAAATATTGAACATTATGTCGCACTGTGCTGCAGTATGTTTGTAACTTTATTGGTGAATTTGAAATAAAAAAAAAACCCCATAAAACAAAAAGGAAATAAAAGTTTATTTTGCGTTGGCTGAGGTTTGAGATGTCCAAGAATTGCAATAACTATATATTTTTTCAATCCAGGACAGGCAAAATACAAATTAATGTAACAGGTTTGGCACACATAAGTGCAGCTCCTTCTAGCATGTTCCAATTTATTACAGAGGTACAATTTTCCAGAAAGCAGATAGTTTTATTTGAAAAGTTTCTTCAAATTATGTTATGTCACAGAAGGATATTTTTTTGTAATACTATGGTCCCTTCAACTTTCAGTTTAACGTTCAAGAATAGAACAACTGCAAGAAATGTATAGTGTATCATGCAAACTATAGTTCAGAGATGTACACAGATTAATAATACAGCTTGAAACATAACGGTTATTTATTTATTTATTATTAATGCAATTGACAATTAGCACTGATTAAATACATAAATAAAAAAAAGATATATATATATATATATAAATAATAGTAAATAAATCCTTAAAGAATACATGGGGGTAGGGGGAAATGCAAAATAGTGGATTGAACTATGAACATGCAGTCCTAACTTTATGTCCACTGTTAAATAGCGATCCATAATAGAGTAATCCTGCTTTGAAAAATAAATTGCTGGGTTCTACCCAGTGTCACTAGGCTGTAGGCATAAACTAGCTCATAAACGTATGCAGTAATACAAAAGGGGTCATGGCCTATTTACTAGTTCTGCAAAAGAAGTGTACCAGGCCAAAAAACAAACAAAAACAGAAGTACCTGAAAAATGTGCTTCTATGTTAACACTAAAGCTGGCTATACAGCAATAGAGCGATTATCGGGCCGATCCTTCAATTATCGCGCAAGTGTATGGCAACGATTTTTCAGACGAGAATCCAATAATCATCCAGAAAGGGCTTCTGAACGATTATTTGATCTTTTTACAAGTTTGATTTAAAACGATAAAAAGCACCAGATTTTTTGAAAAATCACATAGTATATGGCCATTTCACACTAATTGTTAGATCTTCGGCAATAAATTTATGGTGAAGTAGAGGCGTGCTTTTGCAAATGAACTGGGACATTTCATGCAGCATCAAGACCTGTGTGACATGGATTTGTTTTGGAGTGAACTATAATATCAACTGGGACATTTCATGCAGCGTCCGTGTTTAAACACCTGCTTATATATGCAGGTGCATCAAGACCTGTGGGACATGGATTTGTTGGAGTGAACTATAATATCATCCATCACGGCAGCAAAGAACAAAGCTAGCTACAACAGGAAGTTATATTTATACTTCCTATCGTCTACGTTTGCCAAATGCTAACGACTGCCCCTTATTTAAATTTGTAAAAAAAATCCGACAATAAAATAAAGTTATCGTACTGTGTATGGGCAAAAGCGATATTTTGCAGCCGACGAAAGTAGACCAGAAATCTACGCTTTTTTCAACTTTTGCAGGATTATTGTATGAAACAAATGTAATGTATGGTGCCAATATTATTTGGGACTCTAGCGGAAAAATCAGCAATATTATCGGCGAATTCATGCGATTTTCAATAATCGCTTTAGTGTATGGCCATCTTTACAGTATAAACTAGCAAAGTTATGCCATGTGCATTGAAAATCTAGATAGACTAGTAAATATACAACAGGAACCACGACAACAACTGTGGTAGGAAATAAGGGCTGGCCCCTAACAGAAACAGGGCGATTACTCACCCACGTGTGCAATAAAACGTTTCCTCTTCATTTCTATTTCAGCAACAGAGACCTTCAAATTTGTAAAGGCAGAGGCCAAGATAAAACATATGTAGAAACACTTAAGGAAGTTACTATGCAGTGCACCAAACAGATAACTGGCTAAAAATGCAAACTAATGGAAAATATTGCAACAAATTATTAAACACTGTTTTGCTCTGCGTAATTACAGTTTTATTAAGAATACTAGATTTTTTTGAGAATAAATTGTTCTAAACACCATTCTAAACTATTTAAAGTAAATCTAAACATTTTAAAGGCAACATGTTTTCTTTATTTTATTTTCAAAAATTTATCTGAAAAACCTTACATTTGTTTTCTAAAACAAGACCAATTATCAGTCAGTAAACAGAATACAAGAAAACAAAGGTGTGCAGAAGATGCAGAAGAGGAGATCCTTCAGCATAGTATTGCTGTTCATAGGTGGATTATGGATGTCAACCAGTGACATCCTTCCTCCTGCAAGCCACACCCCCTGAATAGTATAGAGCGCAGTTACAGTGTCCCTGAGGCAGCCACAGCAGAAGAATGAACATATTACACAGGTTTATTTAAACTAGCTAAAACAGTATCTAACTGTTTTAGCTAGTAATAATAAGCATGTGTTATGTGCTTATTACCTTTCTACTAGCAGTTCTATGATCTTTGTAGTAGCTGCCATCCTGGATTCTATGGGAGGTGCAATAGGAAGGATGTCACTGATTGACATCCAAGATCCTCCTATGGACAACAATATTGTGCAAACGGGAGGTGCGCTCCAGCATAGTATTGCTGCTCATAGGACACTCCTGGATGCCAATCAGTGACATCCTTCCTATTGCACCTCCCCCTGCATAGAATCAGCACTGCAGCCACTACACAACGTTCATAGAGCAACCTTTTGAAAAGTAAACCTGGGATGTCAATCACAGATTTACAAATATGTGGCATTAAATCACAAAACAATTCATCAATCCCCTTCCCTGGCAGTCAGAGTCCATATCAGGAGGGAACAGGTGGTACCAGTTTATGATATTCATTGACAGTCACTAAAAGATCAGTGATCTAGTAAAGGGAGCCCAACCATATTATTGTGAATGAAAGGTAGGTAGTTATTTCATTTATTCCCCAATAATGCATTATAAGTGCTGCATGCTATTGGCACAATCACCTTTAAGTAAACTATGGTACTGACATCGATGTAAAACTGGACTCTGGAGGCAAGATCTTGATATTAGCCAGTGGTGACTGACTGACTATCACCCAGATCTTACATCCAGAGTCCAGATATTGCAGAGCAGCTAGGGTTACCACCCGTCAGAGATTGCTCCGGACAGTCCGGTAATTGAGACCGGAGTCCGGAGGAGTCCCATTCTCTAGAAATAGTATTATTCCCGGACATTTTATAGTCCGGGAATAATACTATTTCTAGAGTTACATTACATTTCCGCCTCTGAAATGTAATGTAATTACAGAAATAGTATTGTTCCCGGACAGTGTATTGTCACAGACACACCGCTGCGTCCAGGCTCTGTGTATGTGTTGCTATGACAACACAACGGCGTTACAGTGTGACGCTGACGTACGTCAGCGTCTTCAAGAAGAAGCAGCGGCGGCGCGGAGGACGGGGTGTGTGGATGCAGAGAGCGCAAGACGGCAAATAGGTAGGAGACTTATTTTTAATTAAAGTTTATTAGCGGCTATAGTATGTGAGGGAGGGGGTAATGTGCGTATATAGTATGTGAGGGAGGAAGTAATGTGCGGGTATAGTATGTGAGGGAGGGGGTAATGTCCCCTAACCTAAAAAAAAATACTAAACATTTCATGCCCCCCTATAAAAAATAAATTATATTTAATACCCCCAAATAATGTAAAAAAAAAAATGACCGCGAATTGTAAAATGTAAAAAATAAATGAAGAAAAAAAAATAGCATAAAAATAATAATTAAAAATAGTTACTTACCATCTTGATAACAGACCCATCTTCTAAGCTTGTAATCCGTGGGGGAGGTCATTGAAAAATAAATAACCCTGTGGTGATTTGGTCACCATGAAAATGGGATTTCAAAGCCTGCCCAAGGATATAAATACACCCCAGGATATAAATACACCCCAGGATATAAATACAACCCAGTGACAGCAGAGCTGTCATTAGCGTCGGGGTGTCCTGCGCTGCAGGACATGAGTTGCGTCTGTCCACAAGGTTTTTTATTTTTCTAATACCTCCTCCACGGATTACAAGCTTAGAAGATGGGATCGTTATCAAGATGGTAATTAATTATTTGTAATTATTATTTTTATGCTATTTTTTTATTCATATATTTTTTTACATAACACAATTAGCAGTAAAAAAAAAATTCCATTATTTGCGGTATTAAATGTCATTTATTCTTTTTAGGGGGGCATTAAATGTTTAGTATTTTTTTAGGTTAGGGGCCGGCCCTATATTTTATTTAGGTGCTAGGAGGGGTATTCATTTGTGTGTTGTTGTAACGGATGACAGGGCATGCTGGCACTTGTGGTTCTCCAAGCGCTAGCATGCCCTGTCATCCTTGGGCATACCCCGTCATCCTTGGGCATGCTGATGATTGTAGAACTACAAGCATCAGCATTCCCTATACGTGCATTTTTTTTTTTAGGTTTCCAACGCTAGAAACAGATTTGTTTATTGTTGCCATAGCAACAGTGGACAAATCTAAGCCAATCGAGAGGCAAAATGAAAGACCCGGGTTGAAAACAACCCTGGCGCTTTCACATTGCCCCCCTTCCCGGGTTGAGCACGGGAAAAACCCTTCTTTTTTACCGTGTTCAAGTCCTGGATCTCTTGACCCGGGTCTCCCGGAAGTGGTGGTTTCACATCACCACCAAAAACCCGGGTTTTAGGTGGTGATGTGAAAGGGGTATTAGTTGTTACAGTTTTTTGAGTGTGTTGTAATGCTTGTGCAGAATGCTGTTATGTGTTTTATGATCTTATTACCGAGATTAAATGTAATACATTGCGCATTGAATGGCTAGAGGCTTTATGGCAGAAATGGACAACAGACTGCCTCATTGCTTACTGTGATCCTCTGCTACTTTCTGTGTTGGATGTCATATTTTTGTCTGTTATAACTTGTAACACTTGTGTAGGATACTCGTCTTATGGTATTATGTATTTTTTTTATGCATGTGTTTTAGGATCTTATTACCAAGATTGCGGACCGGATTCAGAGTTTTAAAACGTGCTATGCAGAGGTGAATGTTTCTTTAGAAACGTCCGTAGGCAAATTGGCCTTGAAAACAAACAAAAAAAAAAAGGCAAAGCTGCCGTGAAAAAAAACAAAAAAAAAAACAACAAACCGTCGGAGCCTTAACTGCTCTGACTACAGGCCAGTTTTTTGGGGGGGTTTTTTCAATTTACCCACATTCATATTTCATATTTTTTATTACTTTAAGTGACTGGCACATTTCTGTCTACATTTGTTGCAAGTTTCGGGACTTGTTACCCGTGTGCCGACGGCAGCTCTAATCCCCAGCACGCCATCTCATTCTACTTTCTGACTTGTTCTAAGCATGATAATGCTGACTGTTTCCAATTTACTTAAAACCCTGTTACTTTCTGCACTTTATAAAAGGCACTTTTTGTACATGTACTGTAAACTGTGCTTATTGTTTGCATTATACAAGATATTTTATAGTTAATAAATTATATCTTATAAAGAGTCATTTGTGTTGCTTTTCAGCGCAAATCAACAGTGCTGGAATTGTAAAGAGGCGCAATGCTGATTGACACATTAAACTTTCTATTAACGTTGCCAGTATACCATTTAAAATATTTTAATGGCAAGGGCCCCCACAAGTTAGCTGCTGACAGATTCTTTGTAGACAGTGTCCAGCACTATTGTTAAGCTACTTTAATAAAATATCTAGCACTACAAAATCACTTATGGTTGTACTTCCAGTGGTACAAAATATTAAATAGCTAATTTTTTGGGTGAGTACAAGCACATTTTATCATACAAAAAAGTATTATGCATACTATTTTACTAAAGAACTATCTAAAAATCACATCAAAACAAGTATTTACATATGCTTCTTTCACCAAATTGCACATTCACAGTTCTACCCAATGTATCTACACTTACTTTCACATCCTTTGAAGTACATACTGTTCACATCTTCAATCCTTTCTTTCTAAATATGGCTGCGATATATCACCCCCCCCCCCCCATTATTTTAGGTGATTTTAACATCCTCATTAACACTCATTTATTTCCTGACCCCTTTAAGTTTTTTCCTCTAACCTCATCTCTTGGCCTCTACCATTGGAGTCATTCTTCTACTCTTAAAGATGCCAATTGCATTAATTTTGTATTCTCTAAACTATGCTCAGTATCTGATTTTACCAACTCTCCTCACTCTCTCTCAGACCATCACCTTATCTCTTGCAACCTGTTACCCACTAGCTCTACCGCTTTGATTTTTAATACTACAAAACCTACTCACATCTCTATAACTCTTAATGCCATTAATGTTTATCAGCTTTCTCAATCTGTGCAACAACTTCATTACAAGATTCCTAATTTCACCCAAATTCATTCCAAATTCCTATCTCACCTTAACAAAACCATAGCAGCTGTCCTTGATGAAGTCGCTCCAGCTACCCCTCATAAACCACAACTACCTCAACGTCAGCCATAGCACACTAAGAAAATACAAGACCTTAGAAAACTATCCCGCAATGCAGAACGTTGCTGGCGTGTATGCTCTGGACAATGCCAAACAATTTTACTTTCAAAACCTAATTTCTACTTAGGCTTTTAACCCCAAATGCCTCTTTCTTACATTTAACTGCCTACTGAGCCCTCCTGTACAAAATCCTCCAACTTCCATCTGTGCCCAAGATTTTGCATTGTTTTTAAGGGCAAGATCAGAGATTATAATCCTCCAACTCCTCATCAATTAATATACTGCTCAGCACCTTTCCTACACATTCTGGCATCATGTCCTCATTTCAATCCAGAGGTGAACAGGAAGTATCTGCTCTTTTCTTATCTTCCTACTCTGCTACCTGTCCTTGCCTATACTCACCTCACTCACTTCCTCTCCTCACACAATCTTCTGGATCCCCTTCAGTCAGGCTTTCGTTCCAAACACTCCACTGAAACTGCATTGACCAAGGTGGTCAATGACCTCACCACTGCTAAAT
This sequence comes from Limnodynastes dumerilii, assembly GCA_011038615.1. Taxonomy (NCBI): domain Eukaryota; kingdom Metazoa; phylum Chordata; class Amphibia; order Anura; family Limnodynastidae; genus Limnodynastes; species Limnodynastes dumerilii. Next base: position 369,823 of record WWET01000678.1, on the reverse strand, counting down.
CTAAAGGTCACTACTCTCTTTTAATCCTGGATCTTTCTGCTGCTTTTGACACTGTCGACCATTCTCTTCTCATACAAATGTTATAATCCCTAGGTATTCGGGATACTGCTCTTTTCCTACTTATCTAATCACTCTTTCAGTGTTAGCTTTTCTGGATCCACCTCTGCTCTTGCCCTATCTGTTGGAGTACCAGAGGACTTAGTGTTGTGTCCATTGCTCTTTTCTATCTATACCATTTTCTTTGGACAACTAATGCAGTTATTTGGTTTTAAGTATTATCTGTATGCATATAATACACAAATCTACCTATCTACTCCTAATCTCTCACCAACTGTGTTGGCCCATGTAACAATGTCGCCCTACCATTTCATCCTGGATGTCCTCCCATTATCTCAAACTCAATCTCTCAAAAACAGAGCTAATAATATTTCCACCTGCCAGCTCTCTACATCTCTGTTGACAACAATAATATAATATCTACTCAAAAAGTTCGACGCTTAGATGTCACTCTTGACTCAGAACTGTCCTTTTTTTCCATATACAAACTGTTTCTAAATCCGGTTACATACAACTAAAAAACATTTAATGAATACGGATCTCTCTCACACAAGACACTGCTAAAACTCTCATTCATGCTCTAATCATCTCTCGCATTGATTATTGCAATGCTCTTCTTACTGTACTCCCCCATTATAAACCTACCCCCCACTCCTTACGATCCATATTGCATGCAGCAGCTAGACTGATTTTTCTTGCAAAGCGCTCTTCGAGAGCTGCTCCACTCTATCAATTTCTAAAATGGTTGCCAATATATTACAGAATCAAATACAAAATCCTATTTCTAACCTACAAAGCCATCAATAACACTGCACCCACATACATAACCTCACTCATTTCAAGGTATGTCTCAGCTCGCTCTCTCAGATCTTCACAAGACCTACTTCTCTCCTCTACACTAAACAAGTCCTCTGATTCTCGGTTATAGGACTTCTTCCGTGCCCACTCTTTGGAATAACCTTCCTCGTCCAATAAGACTATCCTCTACTCTCCAAACTTAAAAGCACTCCCTTAAAACTCATTAATAAACGAAGTTGATCATTTTTTTTGCTATCAAGTGACTATTGGATTATATATATATATATATATAT
>WWET01000678.1:348017-361502 GCA_011038615.1 Limnodynastes dumerilii | reverse complement strand
TCAGCTCAGCAGGAGCTGGCGTGAAGTACAAAGGGCCAGACTGCGTAGAGGGAGGGTCCATTTGAGGGAGTGAGAGGCTGCTGCATGAAGGAGCCAGTGCCCTCACAGCTACAAGAAGGCAGGTGATGACTCCTGGATGTGTGCAGTACATAAGAGGCCTCATGAGCAGACAAAGGCAACACAGACCAGCGGAGCGATCACCAGTACAGAAGAATTGCCCTCTGGGTTCAACACACACAGGGAAACAAGGAAGTGAGGAAGGAAAAATCTGGGATTTCATGGTGGCCTATGGCCAGGTAGGCTCCAATCTTCATGGAACACTATTCAAAGAGCTCAGAAGTCATAGAAGCAGTTAGATGTTATAATGGACTGGTATATGTAGTTGGGAAGTGGAATATTTCCAATACAGGTGACATCTTTCTTGAATACAGAGTTTGAGATAGATCTCAGACTGGCAGCTAGGCCACACACCATTCTCTTTTCTGTCTGACAGACTTCTGATAGATATATAGGGCTCTATTTACATACTTTTACGTTTCCACGTGAACAAAGCTGCATCAGGCTCACTTATCTTCACTGCGAGCCTGCAGCTTCGTTCACAGTATTATAAAATCTATAAAAGTCTACAACGGTTTTATACACTGGCCAAGTGTGAATTAGAATCAACCTATGCAATCAATTTGATTTTATATCTTTTCTAGCTATTTCAACCTACATATTGCTAGGCATTTGCATTGGTACGAAGTCCTACATTTATTATATTCATTAATGTGCAATATTTTATTTTATGTCAATAAATTTTATATACCTATGATATTATTATTTAGCGCTACCTGGATTTTTTTATATAGTTCTTTTTGCTTTAGATCGGATTGGGCAGACTCTGATCCTGGGTATTGCGCTCTAATATAACATCTTGGACCCGATTAATACGGTTCCCTGTTTATTTGTTTTATATTAAAATACTTGCCCCTCCTGCGATGATCTAGAAACTCATAAAAAAAAAACAAAAAAAAACAAAACAGTCACAGGATTCAAATTTTCAATCGATTAGTGTTCAGTGCAGAGCTCAATAATCACAAAATGCCATTCGTCACAATTGATTATTCATGAACTGTCAATCAAAATAAAAATATTTGCAGACTCTACAGATATTGGGCCGGATCCTCAACTATGGCCGTCTTACACACACGGCCGTAATTTGCCAAAAGATAGACTGCGCAGGCATAGTAACTATTGTACGTCTATAGACCACATATACGCAATCTAGGTACCAAAACGATATGTAAATTACGTACAATAGTTACTACGCCTGCGCAGTAACTATCTTTCGGCAAATTACGGCCGTGTGTGTAAGACAGCCGTAGTTGAGGAACTGGCCCATTGTCTCTTTGTTTAAAAAGGTTCTTCTCCATAAAATCCTCAAAGTTGCTACGTCTGAAGATTTTTTTAGAATAAGGGAAGTTTTTTCTTTCTCCAATGGATTTGAAAAATAATTAAGTACCACGAACTCTCATAGTGTAAAAATATTAGATATACAAGGAAAGAATAAACAAGGTAAACGTTCTCACATTTTATGCCTCTATATAGATATATACACATACACTCATCGGACTCAAAGACACGGTCTCCAACGTTTCAGTGAAAGTACATCACTTTCTTCTGGGAATCAAATATCAAACCACAACGCTCAAATATGCCAATATATAGAGAAATGAAACACTTACCACCATTCAGCAGAGAAGACCAACACTCACACGGAAATGTAATACTTGCTCCAGGTGCAGCTTCTTTGGAAGGGTTAATGCAGGCAGTAGATAATGGAGGCACTTAAGGAGGCTTGTCGAGGTAAATTCCAAGTGCTCATTGAAGAGCTGAGTTTAATAGCAAAGAAGTTACATATCAATGGTGGACCATCGATTCAATCGCTCCTTGGCGATTTTTATCAGGGTAAAGAAGAACAGTGTACTCTGAAGAAAATCACCAAGGAGCGATTGAAACATTGGTCCACCATTGATATGTAACTTCTTATATGTAGCTTTTTTGCTATTAAACTCAGCTCTTCAATGAGCGCTTTGAATTTACCTCTACAAGTCTCCTTGAGTGCCTCAATTATCTACTGTGTATGTATTATATATATATAGAAACTCATAAAAAAAAAAAAAAACAGTCACAGGATTCAAATTTTCAATCGATTAGTGTTCAGTGCAGAGCTCAATAATCACAAAATGCCATTCGTCACAATTGATTATTCATGAACTGTCAATCAAAATAAAAATATTTGCAGACTCTACAGATATTGGGCCGGATCCTCAACTATGGCCGTCTTACACACACGGCCGTAATTTGCCAAAAGATAGACTGCGCAGGCATAGTAGCTATATATATATGTATGTATGTGCCACCATATGCAGAAAGGACTTGACGGTGGCTGGTGGCTTATCATAATTATCATATATTTTCACAAATATGTGTAACGGACATTTCTGCCTTTTATTTTACAGATAGAACGGTATAGTCTGTTACTGGTTAATGGCAGCAATGCTGGGGCATTCCTTTCCTGTGTTTCTGTAGCTAGCAGATTACCCCTACCTTTCATGCACCTGCTTGCATTTACCTATAAATTGATTGAGCAACTTCCATTTTGTGTGTACTTTCTAAAGCTGCCTTTCGCTTTGTAGGATCACAAGCTGGAAAATGAACAATATTCAAAAGGCAAAAATACTGCTTATAGTGGTAAGTCGCACAGTAACAAAACAAGTTAAACAGGTAAGACAAACAAGGCAGATAAGGTTGTCAGGTAGGTGGGATAATGGCAAATGGAGAATTATTACTACAGTCATGCAAAATAACCGGTCATGTAAAAACTAGAGACAGAGCCACAGGGATGTCTATTATGTATTTTACAACTAAAATGACTTGCAAGTACATATCCATTTAAATTTTTTCTGAGTCATTTGACAAATGTTTAAATTATATGGTAATGCCAAGATAGTATCTATAACTTTTATTTCACAATACATTGTTTTTGTCTACTGCTCTGGAATTAGATGGAAAAGAATAAAATGTAACCCCAAATTTCCCCACACTGCAGGTACTATGATGACAAACTCAGATCAACAAAATTAATATCAAGAGAAACTAATCTGTTTTTCATACAAGTTTAAAAACGTAAAAATGTAATATGGAGTGTGAATCAGGTATGCCTCTTTAAATGAAAGCAAAAACTAACAAAAATGGTTAAAAGGAATATCTTCATAAAAAATATAAACGTTTTCATTAAATGAGCATTTACAGTGTGGAATGAGCCAGTACTAAACAGGAAGAATACTGAACATGTGGCAGCCTTGTAAAACATAATTGATTGACTTCCTGTATAAAAAACACATGCTAAACCAGCAATTGTATCATTTAATAAAATGCTCTGCGATAACCTTTTAAACTTTACAATAGGCTCAGCTATCATGTTACCAAGTAACTTAGACAAAGTAAGTCACGGTTTGACATCAATATATAAAAAGGATGTTTGCCAAGTTGATTATACATTAAATAAATGTACAAAAAGGCCATGTACTGAGCCGAATATTATACATGAAATAAATGAAGTGTTCACACTTAACTAAAAGTCCATCATGCCATACTACTCAGCAACAGCTCTTTTACTAAATAGATAAACTGTGACTTACAGCTAAGTAGGGATTTGCTTTGAAAATATGCAGTTTCCATAACTGTACATTTTCCAGAGTCACCAGAGCATCAAAATACAAAATACTATCTCATGGACACTGGAGCACAAGAACACTATTTGGACATGTTTACTCAGTGTAATAACAGGGGGAATGCCTTTAAATTGTACCGAATAATGGTAAAGCAAGCTCAGGCCTTTCCTACAGCTTCAGAATGACAGCTCCATTGTGGAGCCACTGTGATTCCTCTCTTAGTAGCACAGCACATACCATCAGAACATCATGCTTACTGTGCTTCAGAGGCTCCATGACAGAGTTGAGGAATATGTGGGAGCTACAAAATGGTGTAGCCAGGTAAAGTCAGAAAGAATGAGAAAAATAAAATTAAGGTAAATAAGAAAAAAGCTGTATTGTTGCCCATTTATTAGCTATGAAATTTAAATCACACAAGTTACCAATAACTTAACTGTGGGTTATTAATTGTAAGAACCCACTAATACCACCTCACAAGTGATAGCAAAAAATAGCACTGAATACACTGAATTGCTTTATTGTACATAGATGCTTCTGAAGACTATTGATTTTCAAACTTTTTAGTACTAGTTACCCACTATGGCATATCCGCGAGACTCACAAAATTCTGGCAATTCTCCTGGTAGACCCAGCAAATCTCCCGCAATAGGCTTGAGGCCATGGTTTCATGCAAACCATGGCCTCAAGTCCTGCCACCCTTCCTAACAACATTACTAATGCTAGTGTTACTAGGGGCTGGTGGGACTTAATTACATAATCTGCATCAAGCCCAGACTCATCCCTAGTAATACTCTGAAACAGTCATTGATGGTCATGGGGGCAATGACCTGATGTCAGGTGAAATCCTCAGAGTGTATGCTGGCTAGACCTTCAGTGTAACTAATTCATATTCAATGACTGCAGTAGTCCTGCCTCTGTGGGCATGAATATAGTTGCAGCAGTGGGTTACAGAATAGTTTCTATCAGATCCAGCGGTAGAGACAACGAATGTCCCATTTCTCTAATCTTTAAACATTCACTCATAATAAGCAATGTATTCCTATGGTAATAGATAACTACCCTTCGCATTATATACTTATTGTATTTTAGGAGTTGGGCTTAATTCTTATTATTCTCTATCTTTACTATCAAAGGCTTTAGACTAATGAATGAGTGACATTGGCCAATGTTGTGACACTTTTCTCACTGATATTGTTCTGTTAGCCTCTGATATATCTCATTTGTGAATATTTTCCTATAGGAACACATTGTGGTGGGTTTTTGCATTTCTCATCCAGGGAGTTATGTACCTATACATAACCACTAATTTAGGTATACCATTTTAGGTAGGTTATTAACACTGTCTTAATATTCGCTGGCTATTCTATTTGTTTTTGCCCTTTATTTCTCTTTTTATATATTAATAAAAGTTATATTTTAGTAAATTATGAGGTGTGCATCCTGAAATGTGGCCCTTTTTTGTCTAACGAAGTAACACCCTCTTGTGTTACCAGCGTGGACTTATTCTCTCTGTCTTCACATTGCCACATGATAGCACCCCCATATATTATATATAGGGCTAATTTGATTGGTCAATCCCCACAATTTACTTTGCACTACTTTCAATATCCCCCTTCTTTTGTCTGTGCGGTACTTATCCTCCTCTCTTTTTGTTTACATTTGTAATATAACTTGTGGTTTTCTGAGTGATGTGTTGCATTGCTTATACAGAATGTTCTTCCAGGAAATTAGTGGTACTTTATGATTATTGCATGGCTCACCATCGCCCACTAAAGCAACTCCTTCAGGAAATCCTACATTTATAAATGGTTAAAGCACATAGTGCCCAGGACAGTGGTACTAGGTACAAAACATGGCATTTGTCAGAATGCTATAGAATAATTTTTTTTTATTAAAGTCCTTTTTAGTCATATTGGACCGGATTCAGAATTTTCCGTGAGTGTTTTCCCTGCATTCGTAATAGATCCGTACATTCATACAAAATACGTCCATTTTGCAAAATGAATAAATTTCGGAACGCTTCCGTTTTGTGAAAGCAGCCTTATCATTAGCGTGCGTATATTTGACGGAAGTTAAACGTTCGCATATAGATCCGCACGTCTACTGCATTACCCCGCCTATTTTTTGCTATTTACATTCCGATTGACGCCTGCTAATTAATAATCCGTCCGATCTTTTATGTGCGTGCGGATTTTTTGACGTGCGGAAATTACTTGCGCATTTTTCCAATTACGCTTCGTATCTCCATGGTCTGCACATGCGCCCTGAATAGCAATCACTCCACTTACTCATTTTGCGTGCGTAAGTTACCAGACGTTCTTAATTCTGAATCTGGTCCATCATTATAATTCATTATATTTCAAGAAGGGCATATTCTAATGTCAAAATGTGATACACTCACCTCCATAGGCATGTAAACATGCCCTCTTAGGAGTTTAAGGGTTCATTTATTCCTAGTTCCTGAGTAAGTGGTTCTATATATAGAAGGCTAATGAGGTAATATGCTTCAGGCTAGAAAGCCTAGAAGGTTGAGAGAGAACAACTAATTCAGTGCATCGAGTGTCAGTATTGCAGATTTTACCTGGCTGAGGGCACAAGATGAGCAATGGTCCTCTCAGCATTTTAAGATGCAGCTCTCTTATTTCTGTACTATAGCTGTTTAGGGTTATTTTTGTTTTAAGCTCCAATTTAGAGTTTAAATAAGTACCAGGTAAATTGTACCACATGCATTGTCATAGAAACAAGCTGAACATAATCTAATTTGCTATGGTGATTGCACATAAACTACCCAACTGGTAATTGTTGTGTAGTACAAATATATATATATATATATATATATATATATATATATATATATATTATATATATATTCCAATGTGAAAGAAAGGCACTCAGGAGTCTTGTTCAAAGTTGAAAACCAAATAATGGGAGATTTAATACATCAGGGTCACCAACATTTCAATTGCATGTAGCAATTATCATCAGGGTGCAATAGAAACGCAGACAGTACAACCAATTTGTATTGCACCCTGATGATAATGGCTACATGCAATTGAAATGTTGGTGACCCTGATGTATTAAATCTCCCATTATCTGGTTTTCAACTTTGAACAAGTCTCCCGAGTGCCTTTCTTCCACATTGGACTTTGCTAATTAATTTGCTAAGAGCACCTCGAGCAGTATCCTGGTATCAGTGGAGTGCCGGTGAAGTGTCTATATTATTTTTATATCTATATATATATATATCTATCTATATATATATATATCTATCTTCTATCTATCTATCTATCTGATATCTATCTATCTATCTATCTTATATCTGGTTTTGTTGTTTTAGTTTACATATTTTTGTAGTGATTTTAAGGTGATTTTTGTATATATACCATTTAGCCCCAATATAGCAAGATATTTTATAAATTATGCCTTTGGCCGTTTGTTATAGTACCTCTTTACAACCTTGAACAGTTGCACAGGACATTAACACCACTGCTCAGCTCTCGTCAGACATGCTTTGGAATCAATTACATAAAGCTTGCACATTTCACCTGCTCGCATCAAAGCCTTTCTTCCAATAGTGCACCTTGCCCTGCCCATAAATCATTAGTTTATTCCTTCCTGCGAATAGTATTCCCTCTTTGTTTAGCAGAATCATTTTAGTAGTTTAATCTACACCAGGTCTTAAACTCCTATCCCTTACGAGGAGGTCTTGAACTAAAGTACATGTGCTACACCCACTACATTTTTTTAATTTTTAATTTATTTTAACTCAGAAAGTTCATTAGTATTATCTATAATACTGAAAGTCCTGCGGTGCTTAATAGCTCAGAATATTATAATTGCAAATTATTACACTGCCCCCACTCACATTTTTGCAATGATTTTCAGAACCTTTTTTTTCACGTAAATATGCTCTGTGCTATCCAGTATCACTCCTGATAAATACAATCAATGCTGGATTCTAATGCCACCCTCCATACAACAATCTGGGTCAGTACTACAGACATAACACAGATGAAAAGTAGAAGATGGCTATATGTGGACACTTTTTGTCACCATAGATGATCAAAGAGATCCATCGGCAAAAAAGTATTAGCAAATAATAAATAATATATTTCTAGAAAATAACTAAACTGCATATAGAAATTTGTTATGATGTTAATAAACAGATGGTTTATAGAGCCTGTGAGGACAGGTGGTATTAAACTGGGCCAATGTAAAATGTTAAATAGACCTAATTTGTAAAGCAAATATTTTGTGCAGTAAAGCACCACTTATATGTATGTAACTGTAAAAGTCTTTTCTAGCTATTTGGAGAAATACAATTTGTATTTTAAGTTGAAGTTAAATACTATAGCTCTGGGGAGCATTAATAACAAATATAAAATAAATAAATAAATAAATAAAACATCCACTGAAAGTTTATGGCTAAGGGAGTGGGTAGGTGAGATGGGAATTTGAACTTTGGATGTAGCAAAAGTGATTTTTGTTCATCTTGTGTCAATGAAAGGTTCATAAACAGTTCTAGAAAGAGGGTTAAGATTTTAGTAACCATAGTGCAATTTGATTCATAAAAACTCCAGAAGGATAAATATGGGAGTTGGAAGTAACAGGAAAAATTGAGTAAATTTGTACCTTGCCAATACCATGTTGAACTACAGGTGGAACCTAATTTAATCTGTGCAGATAGAGTTGGGAGGCAATGCTTTGTGGCTCAGTTCAGCATTTGTGTAAAATAAGCAAATTCAGTCAGTATTTCTCCTACATGCAAAAAACATAATTTGCACCCATCGCATTGTAACATGGTTTGTCTAGGTTTATGTAAGCGCCTTTTTGAGCAGTTCCCTCTGACTCTGGATTAGCCCTTATATGTGTAAATGTAGGTTTTGGAAAGAGGCCCAGACAAGATACCACAATTAACATCTGGCCCGGCCACTGACTAGTCTAGGGTGTTGTAAGAAGGAAGCAAGAGCGGCATATAAGTGTCTTGGCATCTGTTTGCCATGATAACGCTGTATAGAGACCTCGGAAGGCTGGCAGCAGACACCTTAAAGGAAAAAAAAACAGATGATCCTACCCCTTCTCATTAAGGGTCCCAGGTCCTCTTCAGAATTTGCTCTAAGGTTAGGATGGTCACCTTCAAAACATCTTAATGGGTAATTTAAAAAGGATGAAAAGTATACACCAAAAGTAATACTGAATCTCCCTCAAAATCTGTTGCTTAAAGGAGGAATTTACCCATAATTGGGAAAATTGGCGAATTTGTTGCTCCTGAAAAGATTAGAGGTGCCGCACTAAAGGGGTAAGTGACCATTAGGAGTGCCTGAAGGTGCGTGTGATCAAATCCAGTCTGTTCCACTAGAGCCCAAATTAAGTCATCTCCATGGGCCAGATTAGGGTCCACATGAGGTAACTATCACTTACATCGCCATGAAATACTTGGGATTTTCGCCAAAAACCCGGGTCTCGGCAAAATCCCGGGTATTTCGTGGAGATGTGAAAGGAGCACTTCCGGGTTATTCCCGGGTCTGACACGAGTAGGGGTGCAGGTTTTCAACCCGGGTAGCACCTAATGCTCTTTATTGGTGTAACAAGTGTGTTACGCTAGCCGCAGCAGTTCTCTCACCTGCTGCGGCTGCTGATACTCACTTCGGGGATTCCCCTGCCCAACGGCCTTCGTGGTTACCGCTTCCTTGGTAACCACCACGGGCGCCTGCACGCTGGCCGCAGCAGTTCTCTCCTCTGCTGCGGCTGCTGTATTATTCATCCAGGGACTCTCTTGACCCGACGGCTGCCTTGGTTACCGCTTCCCTGGTTACCACGCGGGCGCCGCTTCTCTCCTGAGCGCGCGTCCCACGTGCATGCCGTTTTGTTGTGCGTTCCCCGTCGCCAGGGGGACGCATCACCATTCAGGGGGCTGGACCTTTGCCCTGGCCAATTAGGGCTCACCCACTCCTTTATCAGCACCCTCCTTTGTGCAGTCTGGCGCCGGTTATAGTCTCTGCCCGTCAGACCTGTGACCTGCTATTTCCTTTGTGTGCCTAGTGCTTTTGCTTCCAGCCTAGCCTAGTGATCTGACCGTTGCTTGCCCACTTACCTTGCTTTCTCCTCGCCTCCATTTGTACCTACTGTGTATTCGCCCTCACTCTCCCTCCTTAGTGTGTGTACCTACCCATCTTTGAACCCGGAGTGTCGTAACACAGTGTTGCCAGAGCAACGGTAAACAAATTACACATTGCTTTGACGACAGGGCAGACCCGGGTCTCTGAATTTCCCGGGTCTGCCCTGCAGTGTGAAACGGGATCTGTAACCCTGGGATGGTCTGTGAACCCGGGATATTGCCGGGGCGGCGATCTGAAAGTGGTATAAGGTGAGACAATTCTGCAGCATGTCCTCACCATTTAGGACAGAGGCCTTACTTCTGTATTTTTGTGAATGAAGAAAATCAGCAGCTCAATGGAAAAATGGGCCGGATGGAGCACCTCACTAATCACCTAGTTCAAATGTTTTGCTATTACTTTTACAAACATTTTAACATCTTGTAGTCAGGGGGAAATGCAACAATAGGAGCTAAGAGTAGAGTCATGACTGACTAAATGAACTGGACACCAAAAAAATCTACACTTTTGAGTCTAGAAACATAGGGCCATATTCACACCCATTTTAGGTGCATTTTAGTATGGATCTGTCCGCACCTAACTTACACAGGTGTAAATATAACCCATAATATCCAGACGTTACAAACTATTCAGGAAGGATCTAGACTTTTTGAAAACTCAGGTCCGGCCTATCTCATTGGCTAGAGCAATTTCCTGAGCTTTCAGCTGACCAGCTACTCAAAGCTCTTAGTCTGTTGCAACACAATAAAAGCTAGCACATACCTAAAGAGACCATCTTTCACAGGGATTATTTCTCTCCTATTAGGAGTCATGCAGTTGGACTTCTGATCAATGTCCAAAATGTAGCCATTCAGCTGCCTCTCTATATCACTGTCTTTGGGAACACCCATGGATCAATGTTTTCTGGAGGCAGGTGCAACTGAGTATCTCTTGACCTTTGCTTAACGATGTATCTCTGAATCTGCAATGGGCCATTCTGGGCACAGTGAATTCAGCAATTAAATGTGCTAAAGATTAGACAATTTCTCTTAATTCTCTCAGTGGTAGAAAGAAAATGTATACTACACATTATGGATCCATAAAGATCCACCAATTAAGCGCTTTTTTGCAAAAAATTGTATTTTCTCTTCTTTATGGAATGGCTGTAAGCTTCACTACATAAGGAAAAACACACAAATTATTTCTTATATGGGAAAAATACATAGCTATTCTTCCTTCATCAAGTTTAATATCCACAAATGCTTCAGTCATACCATCCGATATGAAATGAGGACCTTATCAGATCCCCCTACATACATCTGACACCCGTCTTCTGCAAGCAAAGTGCGTAAGTTGTGTGTCTGGAGGTAAGGGTGCATGCGCGCTTCAGATGTTAAGTGCGGATCTCTTATCATATGGAACTCGTTCCGTAGAAAGTCCATCCAACAGGGCAAGTCCTTCCCTCTGCCTTCCAATAGTACACAAGGTGGCAGTGTCTTAAGACTTCCTTATGACCCTCAAGTCCACATGAGAAAGGGGAGTGATGGGAAACTTTCTCCCCTCTTCCATGCGGACTGCCAACATTGTTATACATGTTGTGATGAAACCCAAGTAATGAAGAAGAATGTAGTCTATACATGGTTTCAGAGGCACCGTAATTAACATCTCAAGCATGGATAGGGGAAGGCAGTCTGCCTACATGAAGCATTTAAAAGCATCTGAGAGTAAATAAACAAACATTCCCTATGGGTGTACTGTTCATTTGGGATTCCATCCAACCCTGCTACCTTTCGGATTAGGAAACGATAAAATACCACCTTCTAAGTCTATACATGGTTTCAGAGGCACCGTAATTAACATCTCAAGCATGGATAGGGGAAGGCAGTCTGCCTACATGAAGCATTTAAAAGCATCTGAGAGTAAATAAACAAACAATAAACAATAAAATACCACCTTCTATTTCGTCCAAAGTAAAAGCAAAGTTTAGAAAAACTTTGCAGTTATGCGTTAACCTTGGTAGTGTGACCCCATTTAAACAGTCTAAAAGATCAGAGGGTTCATACTTTCTTCAGGAGGTATAAGCAGACTGAAAGTTCTCCTCAAATGTCTGTGTAATAATAATTATAGTGAAAAGAGTTGTAGCATCCACCATGTCAGTCACGTTTGTGGTAAAATGTTCATAACTAGACCAGTGAGCCAGAAAGCCTCCCACATCTGATGCCTAGTGAATAAAGAAAACTTTTCATTTAGCTTTATTCAGGAGATGTCCATTTTGCCATCAACTCACTTTGTCTATCTGAATGCAGAGATCTCCTCCTGCTGTCTGCTTTATTATCCAGTTCTGATTAGCATTTTTTGTGTATATTTTTTTAGCCCATACATTAGTAATGATAGTGCCATGAAGAAGGTGGTGAAGTGACGGAGAGCGTCTGCGATGTCGGTGCAGCAGAGTGGCGGTGTGAAGTAACGAAGAGAGCGTCAGCGGTGAAGTAACGGAGAGAGAGTCAGCAGAGTCGGTACAGGGGAGTGTTGGTAGCTGAGCAGAGAGGAGTGACATCGGAGCTGGTAAAGGAGAGTGACGGTAGCTAAGTAAGGAGAAGTGAAGAAGTAAAAGCAGTAAAAAACGGACATTAGATAACGGTGGTGGAGTTGTAGCTGAGGCTTAATCTCAGAGTTATTGATTTATCTGGGCAAAAATTCACTAGCTTTATATAAGGGGACGTTCTTAAAGTTGGATTTAATGTAGCATTTTCACAAATTGTTTATTATATTTAGGTTTTCGGAGGTAAAAATATTTTTGTTTGATACATACATTGTTGAGAGAAGAGGTTTTTGTAGCCAAATTGTAGATGATTTTTTTTTTATATTCATTGGCAGATTCAAACTATATATATTATAAAACAATCTGATTTCAAACCGTGTCAGTGTGTCTGCACCGGTCACAATAGCACATGCTCAGGAGAGCAGAGTGAGTGAAACTATAATGATAAACCAGCATTGCTGGGCCCACTCATTATACCATTGGCAGCTAGCCTTTGGTAGCAGCTCAGTCAGTCACTCTCATTCTGTAATTAGCAAACAACATGACTGATGTGATTGACAGAGGATTTTGTGGAACACCAATATAAAGCAATAACTATGGATTAATATTTATTTAGGTATAAATGTTCGACATTAATTTTCTTAAGTATTTATACTCTAGGAAGTGGGAATTTTTTTATATGCCTTATAGTTCTGTCCAGCTATGAGACATGAGATTTGTTTTCTCATTCCTTTTGCTACTTTAAAATAATTTATTTTCAAAGTAATAAATCTAAAACAGCATCACACATACAATGCAATTCATCATATGCAAATTAACAACTTACATACAAAAGCAGAATCATGAGTGTGAAAAGTATGTACGCAATTCAATCTCTGACAAAGTATGAATATAATAATTTATTGCTTTGGCAAATTTTTATTTTAAAATTGGACTGGTTATTTTCTATTTTAAGTATGTGTCCCCAATAATTTTTTATGTTGTGCCACTTGATACACAGTGCCTTAATCTACAGGCATCCACAAAGGAGGTTTATTAAATCACATAATGGCAATAATTGATACTACATATGTCAGGATCATCCTAACCTCATACAACTCTGACAAGTATAGATCTTGGCTGGACAGTC
>WWET01000678.1:332271-345270 GCA_011038615.1 Limnodynastes dumerilii | reverse complement strand
CTACTAAATATACGCACACCAAGAATTCACAAAATTACCAGACATTGCGGCCGATTCAGTCCCTGCTTTTCACAATGCACCTGTGTATAAATCTGTTCTAACTGATCAGAAAGCATTCCGATCCATCCATACAAAGACATTTCTGGCAGAAGTTATGAGATGTATTTGCGAGTGTACCTAACAATTCAGACTTCCGTATTTCCTGTTATTTCCATGGGACTGATCCAAACTTAAAGTCGTTTTACGTCTGCATGCATACCTAAGTTATGTGCTGCAGAGGATAATGCACTCACCCTGGCGTGTTCAGGACCCTACCTTAACTTTTACTTCCTGTATCTCTGTGCATGGGTAATGCCTTGTCGCAAGCAAGTGCCTAACCCAGCCCATAATGTACAATTTAAATGCCTCCCTCCTCCCACAATGCGTATATTCGGCTTGCGTAGGGATGTCACACCCTATTGTAAGGAGTTACGTACAAGTTACGTACTGAGTTATGTGCAAGTTATGATCAGTGTTACGATGAGCAACATCAGCTGCGTGCATGCTCAGTGTGTTCCCACAGCCAGATTTACGCATGCCACGTGCGTGAATTTTATTGTCACGTTTAAGTCGGGATCAGGCCTCATGTGCTCAAGTCTGAAAAATCAACATTCTCCATGGAAGTCCATCTGTGCGAGCCCAGCGGTTGCAGATTCTTATCATATATTAATACACAGGTTTCAGAACATTTATCCTAACAAAGGACAAGATCCAGACCTACAATGCTAGGCCACTCACGCAAGCTTCTTGTATAAGTAAGCTTAACTGTAACAGTGTAGATCCGCACCTAACTCACTCTTCCAGTCCCCAACCCGCTCCCCCATTTTTAGGTACTTTATGCCACTTACGAGTGCCATAGGGCTACCTTATATCTCTGTACAATGTCCACCCTCCACAGCTAATCTAAATACCTCCCTCTTCTTCCTAAAAACACCCAAGGCGACATAACACCACCTCTATGGACCACACCTACGCTATCTACATACCGATCTGGTACGTAGATAGCGTAAATGACCTACTATGCAGTAGCAGAAGCTTCTTAAGTGTGAATCAGGCCCTTAATTTCAAGCTCCTTCTTAAGTCTATATGCAGCCCATAAGCCTTATTACATACAAAATATGCGATTTATTTTAGGTCATTCAAAGGACACAAAATACTGTAAGAGAAATGCACTTTTGTCAATTGATAAGCCAGATACTCTATAAAAGTTCAATCCGAAATCTTAAGATAATGAAATAAATAAAAGAATTCTCGTGATTGCCATCATATTTGTAATTCAGACAGGTGAGACTAAAATACAGTATATACATTGGCATATCTATAATGGGTGCATGGTGTGCAGAACAGGAGGCCCCAGGACGAGTGCAGACATCATTTATTAAATAAAACAAATAGATAAACAATCAAATGCAAGTACCGATTGTCTATCTTTGCAATTCACATATAAAATATACTCAGTGGTCATTTGAAGATCCTTTGTCTCAGCTCAGTGTCCTGAGTTGGATATATGGCGTTAGACCAGGTTAGATCCACGTTGGGAGCTTTTCACGGATACCAGCTGATTCAGGGTAAGAGATGTTTAGGGACTTCATCAGGGGGCGTGGAGTACAAACATCAAGGCTATACTTATATACACAGTGGTTGCATTGGTTTGCATTTGATTGTTTACCTATTTGTTTTATTTAATAAATGATGTCTGGACTATGAAGCGCCCCCTTCTATTTTGAACATTTGTAGATTGGAACGCAGATTAACAAGCCTACTGGATTTAACAAGGGGAAGTAAAGTAAAAATATATATATTTAAGGCTGGGTACACACTGGGACATTTTAACAGATAATCTCTCCAATCACACAATCAAAAGACTGTTTCACCAGATATCTTACCATTGTGTACTGTGCAAAATCTCCTAATAGACACAGTACACACTTGCAAAAAGCAAAAGATATCAAAGCGAAAGTTCACAGATGGCTTCAAAATATATTTGAGCATCTTTGGAAAGTACACACCGGTAAGATATCTGGCGATCATTCTATTTGATCTTTTGGAGCTCCTAATATGTCAGATCAACAAAGATAAGATGTGTACTATATCTATTAGGAGGTCTTTAAAATCATATTAGGATACAGTTTTAGTGCAAATACTTTGCAGCTGATGCACTCACAAATCATAGCCTCAATTTACTCTATACATTATAGTGTACTACCCTGCACTTGAGCAACATACATGGTCACATAGCTACAAAAAGCTTACATTGTGCCCGTACTCTAAATGACATACCCTCATAGACATTTAGAGGTACCATTGTGTGTGCCTTTGAATCGCATGCTTTCTTTTTCTAGAATAACCGTCTCTGAATTCTGGTTCAGTTGCTGATTATTCCCATATATGGATAATTTAATTCCTGTCTGCTTTAGTTAGATTTTCTAGTGGAATGTAAAATACAGATTCTTTACAGCATTGTGGTCATGTCCTTATTTCCAACAGCCTTCCCTACTTGTAGCCAGAGGTTTTACCATTTAAAGGGGAAAAAATAAAACGTTTAAAGTTTAAAGGCATGAGTACTTATTCAGTAATAAAATGAGTAAACATCTAAACTTACAGTTCCGTTATGGAGTTCCCATGTGTATACAGTAGCTAAGCTTGTGGCCTTCCCACCCACTTTCCTCAAGTCTAACTCCTCAACTCAATGGTTCACTTCAAGGAGAGTTGCTCAAGGTGTCAAGTTTGCAATTATATTTCACTATTTTTAAAAGGCTTCCTTAGGATATCAAGAGCAGTAAGTACTTCTCTCTATATACAGGTCTGTATATGTTCCAATTCCTTGCTTTGTTTCTTAGTTATAAAGTAAATGTCCTTGAAGTTTCTTTATAGCACAGTTGTTTATAGGCCCCTAATCATGATTTTAGATTTAATCTAATGTAAATGTATTAAATCTAACAGGTATTCAACAGATAGACCCTCCTCCTTTTACAATGAACTCTTTAATTGCAGTAAAAGGAGTTGCATTTCACTCTGTCCTATGCCAGTTGATTGGGATTATCCTATAGCAGTGTAAAGATAGTTACACTTTTATATATTACATTACCAGCTATTTAAAAACAAGTGTATATACTTAATATTTTGTACTTTTTTAAGCTTTGGTATACAATACAATGTTCAATCTAAAACTGCAAATATATTTGCTTCACCCTTTCAAAATGTATAGAGAAAGTTGTGTGAGCTCTAAAACCAATCAAAAGCCACAATTTGTAGAATGCAGCATTTTTATTCACAACCCCCACCAGTTACATATCACCTTTACACAACTGATGGAATGTGTTACATGAATTATAGTTATGATGACATATTAGAAGATGAGCAAGCACTCCCACATACATTACTTGGTTTAATGGTCATGGTTTAATTATCAGATTTTCTATTTTATCTTAAGGTCCTGAACACATGAGAGAAATTACATCACATTACATATTCAAAGAGTAGTTTCAGCATATAGGGATTACAAATATACAAAAAAATATATGTGCTGTGGTACAATATTAATGTGGAGTATACTGAATGCTAAAGTAATGCAGATTTGACGAGGCTTTACATTAGCTAAAATGCAAAAAAAAAAAACAACGCTTTACATACTTTAACTGTGTAATTTCTTTGCCTTCTATGTAGCTCTGCATAAGCATTCTCAGATTCTGCTGCTTTTACAAACAGGATGCATTCGCCAGCTCGAAAATTCCATTTTAGGAATACAGACAGCCGAAAGTTGATTTTCGGCTGTCTCTGTTTCGAAAATGGTACTCATAAGAAACTTTTACTAATGAATGGGTAAGTATGCCAAATATATTCTTCAGCATACTTACCGATTCATTAATTCGGAAACTGCAGCTGCAGACCCACCGCTCCAGTGAGTATTACAGGAGGGTCTTAGGGTTAGGCTTAGAATTAGGAAGTCTGAGGGTCAGCCTGCGGGGAAGGGAGTCTTAGGGTGAGGGTTATAGTAAAGGATTAGGATAAGGGTTGGGGTTAGATAAATACTTAGCATCTTTGTCCTGGGGAAGATCGATTACTTGTCCTTGGCAAGGCAGAAGCAATCGCTTTAAGAGCATGTTTGGAACTGGCTGGGAGAAAACATCCCTTTTGAGAAAGGACCATTCTTACCGCAGACCCACAGCCTTTACAAACAATGGAGAGGATCCAAACTTAAGTGCATATTCCATACATTAGCCTCTGTTGTGGAGGCTAACATACGGAACATGCTATCCTAATTTCTGAATGCAGAAATGTTGCCACTCCCTCCTATTCCTGCATGCGGAAATTATTTCCATGCCCAGGGCCCTACTTAAGTATTCTGCAAGTACCCCTTATGTGCGTTCTACTAGATCGTACATAAGCCAAGCCCTTACTGTACGATTGAAATACCTACGGACCCAGCATGCGTGAGTGGGCCCGCCTCCCGTGCAGAAACAGCATTCCATGCGTTCAGCAGCATCAGGTGGCTGCGTTCCTGCAAGGAATTCACAGCTGCTTTAAGTCTGGAGACAGCTCAATGTTTTTAATTGTTATGTTTTATTTTAAAAAAAAAAATCACAGGTGAGACTGAAGTAGTAAGCAACTTTATATGCAGTAAGTTATTGCTCTCACCCAAGATTACCATTTCTATCCCCATTACAACTGATGGGTGATTTTTAATGTAAGAAATCAACCTATTATATAATTCCTGGATTGGAATAAAAAGATTAACGTATACTTGTAAATAGACTCAGTCACAGCATGCATTTTACCTGCAAATCTGAACCCCGCTTTATCAAGGCTTGAGTTTCAGAAAGTTGTAAGGGTCATAAAATACAGCTTAAAGTGGGAAATGTGTTATTCATTCAAGTATATTTTAACTAACAATTGAATGTATAGAAACAGCAGAGAATGTTAACGTAGCATTCTGAATAGTGGGCCCGATGAGCACTAAATGGCACAGATTTGTGAGCAATTGGCAAAAGGCAGAGTGACTGACAAGAGAGCACCTGGTAGAACATTCTCAGAGAAAACACAAATTTGCATAAAACATAAGGAGAGAAATATTAAATTTAATGAAAAGGGCAGAACAGTATGTATTAATAGTAATGTAGCAGTGAAAATTTTATTTGTGGAGAACACATTTGCTGTTTAAAAACTATTTTAAATCTCGCAAACCCCTCTTACCAAAAAACGAAAAGCAAAACAGTAAAAATTGTGACTAAAAGTGTGCAAAGCACAAGTAACAGGTATCTTATCTTGTAATTGAAAAGATCCTCCACATTATCCATATTTAACATGGACTCTTATAGAAAAACGTATTATAATATACATTTTTTTACTTATTTATTATTAAGGCTTGGTATACAATAAATCTAAAACTACAGATATATTTGATTTACCCTTTCAAAACGCATAGAGAGGAAGGTGTGTGAGCAGGAGAACCAATAAAAAGCCGCAATTTGTAGAATGCAGATCATTTTTAATCCTCCTATTCACAACCCCCACCAGTTACATATCACCTTTACACAAAAACTGGTATAAGGCGTTATAATTATAGCTATGATAACATTTGTTAGAAGATGTGCAAGCACTCCCACATACATTAAATATGGTATAATTATCAGTTCTACTATTTTAGCCTAAGGTTCTGAACATACAAGAGAAATTACATAGATGTTCTAAAAGTAGGTTTAGCAACCATCTAATTCATTAAGGCACATATTAGTATGACAGGATAGCTGATATCTATTTATTAAAAATGGCATCTCAAGGTATATAGGAATCAGCATCATCACTGATCATTACAATCCTGGTCTATGTAGCTTTGGAAATGATTTACCCCTTTGTAGGAAGATCTTCTCCCTCTGTGATTACTGCAGTTTACTGCAGTTTAAGGCCTGGATTCAGAGTTTGGGAGTAAGGGTAAATCAGGTGTAAGTGTACAATTCAGCTATACCATTTTGCAAAGTAAGGGGTGCTAATTAATCTTAAATCTTTTACATGCAGGGAAAATACATTACTTTTGCACACTGAACTCAAATACTGCATAGCTTTATGTTTATTCTATAAAACAGAGTTGAGCCTCTTAAATATAATTTTGCTTTCAAAATGTAAATTTGTCTCCCCTTGCAGTTTAACATGGTATTGCTCACAGAGGCAAGTCTCCGGTACATGGCTTCGTCATTTTGACTGCAAAAACTGCCATTTCAGGAAAATTGACATCTGGGATTACTATGACTCCTAATACCCCGTTCACACTGAGCCAAAAACCCGGGACTTTGCCGGGGCAAGACCGAAAATCCCGGGTCTAGGCTCAGTGTGAACGGTCACACCCGCGTCGACCCGGGTAAAGAGACCCGGGAATCAGACACGGGATTTAACGAGGGGTAATTCCCGTGTCTGACCCG
Source organism: Limnodynastes dumerilii (assembly GCA_011038615.1). NCBI lineage: Eukaryota > Metazoa > Chordata > Amphibia > Anura > Limnodynastidae > Limnodynastes > Limnodynastes dumerilii. Next base: position 338,815 of record WWET01000678.1, on the reverse strand, counting down.
TGTCGCCCTCAGTGTGAACGGTGCGACCCGTGTTTTTTGTAACACGGGTCGCACAGAAAGAAGCTGATTGGGTCAAAAAAGACCCAATCAGCTTCGTTTCTTTAAAAAAAACAACACTTAATTAAAAAAAAAAGTTTTAAATAAATAAAAACAATAAATTAATTAATTTAAAAATATTAAACAGAACTTACCTGTCCTGCGACGCGGCTGACCGCAAGTCCGGCCGTAATGGAGGTCCTGCGCATGCGCAAGACTTCATTCAGGCATCGCGTGAATGAAGTCCTGCGAGGACCCAGAGGATCATCGCGGGACTTGCAGGAGAGGTGAGTAGCGTAGTATTGTATACCCCATTCTAGTCTATAGTCTATACTATTCTATACCCTATTCTATTGTATAGAATAGGGTATGAAATAGTATAGACTATAGAATAGAATGGGGTATACAATAGTTTAACAGCATAGAACCGAAGAATCCCGAGTCAGTCCCGTTCAGTGTGAACGGGCCTGACCCGGGAATTTCCCGGGTCTATGCTGCAGTGTGAACAGGGTTTTCCCTGTTTTTCTGCTGCATGCCCCGGCAAAAACCCGGGTTAAAAAACCCGGGTTTTTGCCGGGGCTTCAGTGTGAACACGGTATAAGTGACTTTATGGTTTCTGGACTGTTTTGAGTAATCCCAGAAGGGTGGTAACTATGTAGCCAAGCATCAGAGAAGATGAAGTTGTGTGAAACTGGAAATAAAAGACTCCCAATGGTTCTTAGTTAATTTAGATGCCATGTCACTGGTGTAATACAATGAAAAGTTCAAGTGTTATCAATAGCTGACAGTCATATTACATAGCGCACCTTCCAGAAAATTATAGGTGCAATCTAGTTGTTCTGAGCATCAATTTAGTTTTTTTTAAAAGTTTTGTGGTTTTGATCCCCCCACCCCCCAAGTTTTTTTTATTAATTATTATTATTATTATTATTATTATTATTTCAAGACAGCAAATACAATGTTAAAGCCTTTTAATTAAAATTGCACATATGAATGATAACCCTTACACTTCAAATGAAACCTTAATAATGCAAGAAATTAAGACTGTCACAAGTATTGATTACTTTGTGTAGTGCAATTATATTTGCACCATGGCGCAAAAATTATAAATAGAATAAATGGACAAATTTGGTTTTGCTACTTTAATTGATAAACACGCTCATACAGTATCAGCTGGGACTAATATACAGTCAGCCTAGTTTAAACTCTCTGGGGCTTATCCAGAGCTGCACTTAAACCTACAAACATGTACAAGTGTAAACCTGAGCAATACAATGTTGCAATGTGAGAAAAGGCTAATTTAAGCTGAAAACAGAAATAGAGTTAAGACTTGAAATTTCCTGGCTCAATTCTAATTTACAGATTAAACATAAAGCTATGCAGCTATAACGGCTATGTGTAAAAGTAAAGTATTGTGCCCACATGCAAAAGAATTAAAATCAATTAACACCCCTTGCGTTACAAAATGGTTTACCTGCGCTGCATACCTGCACCCGTTTTACCATTACTCTAAAACAATAAACATAATAAAATCTTGCATTGATTACAGCATTTGCATGTGCCGTAAAGTAATGCAAAAAAAGTGTAACAGCTAAAATAGCAACAGGCTGATCTTAGTGCCACATACTGCATGGCCTTTGAGGCTGTCAGCAGTAGCTTCCCTATCTTTTCTATTTTAGTGTCAACTCCGTTAGTTCTAGCCTATAACATTGTTTTGTGATCTCTGCTGGGATGGTATTATATGGGTGTCTCTTTCTTTGATTAAACATATTTTTTTAACTATTTACAAATGTAAGATGTGGGGCCTTTTGGATGGTTTGAGGGCTGCAACATGTGATCTTAAGGTGCATCAGGTTTAAATAATTGTCACCTTTCTCAGTGGGAATGGATACGCCAGTGCATTGGTCCATGCATTACATAATTACCGGAGCAAACTTTATAAAATCTTTGCAGATACTCACCCATTTTTTACAATGTATCAACATGGTTAGTGTTTAGACAAGTATAAGCACATGTAGCATAAGCCCTAGAGTCATTGCTATACCTTAACTAAACATCCGTGATAGGCCTGCAAATGTGACAGAAATCCTGCAACACCCTATAGTGACATAATTGCACAGATGTGGCATAACCTGTCAGAATTGTTACTATTGTCTGTTTATAGGCAGCTTTGCTCCGGGCAGGGTACATCTAGGAGGTCAGTGTAACTAGACTATGCAGCTTCCACCACTCACCGTTTGGTCCATATTTCTCCCTGCTCCTCCGGACCTGCTCATTGCTCAGTCCGCAGCTCTCATTCACCTCGAAGTGGCGGAGCACCTCGGACACGGGCTTGGCATGCGCGCTGTCCATGGTGGGCTTCGGTGCCTTTCTCTGACGCCCACCTATCCCTTAGACTAGCAGAGTGGGTGCACAGACTACGGAAGGCGGCGGAGGGCTTTCTCCCGGCGACTCACTGCTTCTCTCCTCCCAAGCTCGGGGAAGTCTCCCTTTCACGCTGCACCTTGTTTCCCTCTAGTGAAAGGTGAGCTTTTCTGTGGGGCGGACCCGTACTACATTCGTCTCCTTGGTGCTGCTCATGACTGTGCCATGCCGAAGATGAATGCTCTACACTGGGTGAAGACAGGGGTCTCCCACAGTAGTGACTGAAAGTTGCTGCTCAGGGCGAAAGTTACTTGCTTATCCTACGCTACCTGAAGCTTCCCCATTGGCTGCCTACAACACCCAAATAGTTCCTGCCCACACCAACCTTCTATGCCTCTGCCCATTGGCCTTCACTGACATGACATTTGCATTTTAAAGATTTAGCCTTCGGTAATGTTACTGTGGAAAATCTTTTTTTTTTTTTTTTTGCAGAGCTTCTATAGATATGAGCACCCCCTCCCTCCTCTCAGCTTCACTTCCTCTTATTCAACTGCAACTGAGGTTCTGCTCAGTGCAAACTCTAGCAAGGAAGGGGTTAACCAGTGCTGAGGAGATAAGACTCTGACAGCTGCGTTGTTATGGAAAATACCTCAATGCATTTGCACATATTTACATTTGAGAACAGTATCACAATACAATGCATGTTTTATGCTGGTACAATGCATGACATGCTTCTTGTAAGGGATGTAGGTTTCCTAGACTTTGGACTGAATCCAGACCTCTGACTTTCCTCCTTTTTTTTTCTTTGCAACCAGATCATATTTTATCGTTTTTTTTGCATTCTGCACTTGCATCTGCTCTATCCAGACTTCTGACAATTGATGTTTCTGTCAGGAGAGCCAGCTTGCACTGGTAAGTGTGCAATAGTCAGTATTACAATGTACAGTATAGGTGTGCTATTGTACTGTGTACTGATCCAGACTTCTGAATTGCCAACATTTTATCAGTGTCTCGGCTAGCTTAAGGTAGGGTATGGGTATCAGAAGTCTGTAGCTGTGAGTGGAGTGGTTAGCCAATGGCTCACATGGATGTTTGGATGCATCTGACCTGTAATTACGAATCAGAGATGCATCGAGACCCAGTAATCCCAGGTGCATATGCATTAAACTCAGAATTTTGGATTCAGTATTTTGTCTTTAAAGACCGTATTCAGAGATCCGTTTTCACATGGATTAGCGTGCGTGTTTTTATCTACATTTTAACTGCGCATGCATAATAACATTATTTACGTAATTTACGCTGAATATACACACGTAATTGCTTTAGGCAAGGACATGTGAATCGCACTTGGGGACATACGTACGGATGGGCGGCGTAGATATACGTACTTGAAAATTTACATGAAAGTGGGTGGGGTGAGGCATTTAAATGAATGCTTGAGAGCGTGGCTATACTGAATCACACAGACGGAAGACATGCGTTATATGTACACAGTTAAAGATCAAAGTGGCCTATGAAGGTGTAAGTCTACGATTGCACGGCTGGGAGAGGGGAGTGTCGTGGGTGTTGCCTTGCTACGTGCGTGCTTATAATTGCGTACTTTTAAGAAACGGATCTTTGAATACGGCCCTAAAGTCCTTCCAGTGTAAGAAACAATGATATTATCTAGAGAACACACGATTTCTAAAACACTGCTGGCCATTGCCAACCATCTCCTGCCAGCAGAAGATATCGCTAAACTGTCAGCGAGTAGCAAGTTATTTACAAACTACAATCAGCCCTCTTAGTGGTGTAAGCTGTTTTTGGCAGCTTAGTGCTATTAGGGCCATTTTTTCCAGTGGACACAATGGGCAGGTGCCTAGGGCCCCATGAGTCTCTATGGGCCCCTGAGCATTGCTTCCCGGCCCCAGTAGTAAAAGCATTTTCAGACAGACTGCCCTCAGCAAGCAAGTGTCTGTGCCACTGGGGAAATTAGCTGGCTACAAGCTCCACCCCTTATTACAAGAGACCAGAGCCTCCAATTAGATCCCTAGCACCATGCACTGTGCATGGTATCAGGAATGTAAGTGGAGGTTCTGACCCTTGCAAAATCAGTGTAGCCATGTGGTGTGCCAGAACTCCATGGAAGCATAGTGTCTAACCCAACCTATTATTAACAGGGTAAGACACTGTCTGCATTGCTGTGTTATCCATCATTGCAGAGAGAGTGCACAGTGGAGGACAGAATAGGAGAGGACATCTGAGAAGACATCATACCAGGTAAGTAAATTTAATAAATAAATGAAATGATGGCTGGACTAGTGGAGGCAGAAGGCTGGCTGGACACATTAGGAGGGAGAGAAGGCTGGCTGGACGCACAAGGAGAGGGCAGAAGGCTGGCTGGACACATGAAGGGGACTGAAAGCTAGTTGGACACACAAGGAGGGGAAGAAGGCTGGCTGGACACACATAAGGAGGGGGACTGAAGGCTAGCTGGGCACAGATAAGGAGGGGGCACAAGGCTCACTGGAAACACACGAGGAGATTTAAGGCTGGTTGGACACACTTAAGGAGGGTACAGAAGACTGGCTGGACACACAAAGAGGGGCTGAATTCTGGCTGGGCACACAAGGAGGGAGCAGAAGGCTAGCTGGACACACAAGTAGCAGGCTGAAGGCTAACTGGGTACAAATAAGGAGGTGGCAGGTGTGTGAACACACATAAGGAGGGGACAAAAGGCTGGCTGAACACACAAGGAGGAGACTGAATGCTAGTTAGACACCTATACAATCATAATGACATACAATAGCTCTTTTAATTTCACTGTAGATTACCAGGAGTCCAAATGAGCATGACAATTAACGTGTACACACTAGACCAGATCCAGACATGCAAAAGTGAGGTGTCATAAGGGAAGGGCGCATGCGCCCTCCAAATGTTCCATGTGTTTTATGTGTGTAACTTATATCATATGGAACTTAGTTCTGGAAAATAGGTTTTATGATGAAAGGGGCTGTACCTCACGTCTGCCTGCCAAGTTGGTAGGGGGAAGCATTTAAATTGTACAGTTTGGGATGGATTAGGTATTTATGAGTGGATCAGTGATTGGATGGACCACTGATCCGCCCGTGTGACTTAAGGCTGCCCTATGGCAGTGTAAGTCTCACAACATCCGCATGAGAGAGGGGAGTGACAGGGAGTTCACTCCCCTCTCTTGTGCGTACTGAGAGACCCCCTGCATGAAGGGAAATCATGCTGGGTTCTGGATCAGGTCCACTATACCAATTTACCTGCAGATCTGAGATCATCATTTGTGATAACCATCTGCTGAAATAATTGTGACTGCACACACTGTACTGATATCTACATATGCTGCACAAAAGACTGCCAGAAAAGTCAGAATGAACGTACTTCCGTAGACATAACTCTCATTTGTCTGACATAGCACCATTGTGATTTTTAGGACATTCATAAAACCAAATCCAAACCTTTCTTATCGCTACAAATCAAGATCATGGGAGAAAACATTTGCAATATTGTTTCAAATGGTCTGGAATTGTAAGATCAGCCAGATAATTAAATAGGCGTGTGCAGGTTATAAATTGTCTTGCTTGAAAGGTGAGAGGGATAATCCCTCTAAGCACTGTTGTGTAGGAAAATTAGTGGCAGAGTGGCAATCAAAATATAATTTGCCTTTCTACAATACACCATAATAAACTATTATGGACAGACAGACTAATGTCAATTTACAGTATGTGATACCTCTACACCAAGTATGCAATGCTCCTGGTCCAGTGGTCCAGTACTGTCAATAATGTATATCAGGTTGATAATCACAAAGAATAAAATGTGCTTGATGGACATCATTTTACATTTTTCAAAGAAGCATCAGAACACAGGCCTGCTTTCTATCCACATGCTACACCCTGAACATTACTTCCCATCCAGAGGTGTGATATGAGCGTGTTTCAGTATTCAACCTCTCACATGCATCATTGAAGAACACAAGTCCTGCATGGTCGTTTTACCCGCAATTTCGTTCTGATTTGGATCTGTGCTTGTTTGACATATTACTTATGCCGCTTTCACATCACCAACTCTGAAAACCCCGGGTCTAAAAACCCGGGTTTTTCTGGTAAAGAAAAGCCGTGTCAAAAAAAAAAGA
>WWET01000678.1:311819-331982 GCA_011038615.1 Limnodynastes dumerilii | reverse complement strand
TGCCGGAAGTTCACCTTTCACATCACCACCAAATACCCGGGATTTTGCAGAGACCCGGGTTTTTTGCAAAAATCCGGGGTATTAAAAACCACTGCAATCAATATGAACCAGGTCTCCACTTTTATGGTCAGACTTTCCAAAAGCTTTCGAAATATGATGGGGAATACCCAAGAACAAATGTTTCATGACATTGAGGTATGGGTTCTATGTAAAACAGGTTTGTCCACATTCAGTATACCGTTTTCTGATGGACCTCACTTTTCCTTACTAAAATAGAAAAGGTGCATCTTTGTACAATTTCATTGCATAACATCAAGATTTTCCTTTACTGGAATTACATGTAAACCATGCAGACAGCCTATGGCCATAATGCCTTCTCTACAAAACTTAAAGGGAGCAAAATGCATTCTGGCAGACAGTGTCCTGCTCACATTTGCCAAATCCAGGTTTATCTGTCAGAATGCCATATGTTAAAACATGAGTTATCTCTCCAGAGAATGGCTTTTCTTCTAATAGTTTCAGGTTTGGCTCCAACTTCTCAGCTAGAAAATAAATCCATGAAGCTCTCTATAGCATTATTGTGTCAAGTTGCTTCCAAAGGAAATTTGGAATTTGGTAATAAGTGTTGCAAATGAGAGCAGGAGCATATAATAACAGTGAACAAATCACAATACACACTGCGCACCCCTAATGCCGCTCTACCAGGTACAGGGGGGTCACTCACCCACCCTCAAAAAACGTATCCTCTAATATAGAGAAAAACAACAAATAACAGCAAAATGTCCAAGTTGGAGTGAAAAAGGGCTATTAAATACCACCAAGTTCTTATCTCCTCACATTTCTCAAATGTTCGTATTCATTCAATTCCTTCTGATTATAGTAGTGTCTCTTTAGTAAATGTCTCAGTCCTTCCAATAGAAAGTGTATGTAATATTCCACCCCTTCCTGCTCCCACGTGGTTGTCTCATAGAAAATATAAACATATGTGCAACATAGGGTAATAACGTCAGAACTTCAAATAGATCATCAATTCAAGGTTCCACTCACATATATCTTCTCTTGTATGATTGCTCATCAAATACGTGGATGATCCGATGATGTTCTCTTCCGGGACACAAATGTGTCCTCCTCTGTCACTGGCGTTCTTCCCCCGTGGTGCCAATAAAAACAGAGAAAAAATTACCTCGTGTGGCAAATTTTCTATGAGACAACCACTTGGGAGCAGGAAGGGGTGGAATATTACATACACTTTCTATTGGAAAGATTGAGACATTTACGAAAGAGACATTACTACAATCAGAAGGAATTGAATAAATACGAACATTTGAGAACTGTGAGGAGATAATTAATAGCCCATTTACGCTCCAACTTGGGCATATATTAACAGTCCCATTCTGTAAATCTGTATGGTTTTTGCTTTGGGGTTAAGCTGATAATGTGACAAATTACACGCAGTACACAGGTAGTTGGAAGAGCCCTAGTGCTACTGGCAAGAGGGAAACCTGCATGGGATTTTGAAGGTCCACCTGCCCTGGGGAACTAACCCTGATGCCAATTAGCCTGTGATTGGAGGGAATAATTGTCAGGAGATCCCATGGTGTGTGCATTCCCTTTTATAATTCCAGAACAATTATAGCCTAGTGCTGGAAAATCGGGGGGATCCTGTACCGCTCATCCTGCCAAATTTTCCACTATTAGACTGGCAATGCACTAGTACTGGTTAAAGAGAATTGGGGGACCCCACACTTTCTTTTCTGAGTTTTTTTTCACGTATAGTTTCATTTCCTGTTATTTTTCCTTTTTGTTACAGTTTAACTGTAATTATAACACTTATACTACAAATTTCCTCTTTCCAATATAGAGAAAAATGTTTATGCACATGTTTATTGTGAGAAAGTTTCTATTACTATTTAACATTTTAAAATTAACTTATATGTACTTATATGTATGACATAAAAAATGTGTCCATATTTTGTTGTGGAACAGAGACATGGAATCTGAGTTAAGTATCGTCAGAGTCTGTACATAAAAGTGTAGCAAACTAATTCTGTGCCATATTACATATTACACCCACACAGTCACATCACTCTCCGCTTTATTACATATTACCACCCCCTTAGTCACAATACTCTCCTTACATTACATATTATACCCTCACAGTCACACCAGTCCCCCTACATTACATATTACACTTCATTGTCATGCCTTTCTCCCCAAAATGCATTATTTCCTCCATCACATTCACCCGATTATAATTATTGATTATAATCAATCTTTTACGGATCTGACACACTGGATTAATGAGATTACATCTATCACAGTAGATGAGCTACGTAAAGGCCTCTGGTTGTCCACCCAACTAATTTCAGAAATTACATACTCTGAAATGTTTTTTAAACATTTATCATAGGGCTTATTTGTCACCCTTAAGATACCCTAAGTGTTACACACCACAAGATGATTTACAGGATGTCCCATATATTAAGTGCTTGTGGTACTGGATTTGGAGGTTTGCCTAAGACTAATTAGTAGTCTCATTTCAAAATGGGCAGTGTTCAGTATAATGCCTCTTGAATACAACATTGTGAAAGTCTGCAAAAAATTATTATTATTGGCCATATCAGCAGCCTCTCCTAAAAGCTACCCTGGTGGTGAGAAGGGAAGCTTTCACTCATCTCCCTGTGGCTCTCCAGCAGACAGAACCAGTCCTTACTCATGTCCCTCCCCCACTCTTTCTTAGTTCAAATTTTTCTTTTATTAGAGGTTCACAGGGGTAACACCTTGACTGGGCCCATTATTAACAGATTTTTCTGTGTACTTTGTGTTGTATCTATTATTTTCTATTTTCTGAGCTGTATACTATTGTATTAACCTTTATCTATGGTTTGCAGTATTGTTATTTTGTTAAGAAATATTTTACACAATATCTCAAAGGGTAATATGTATGGTTCTCAACACTCAAATCGAGAAATAATTAGCCCCAAATTAGTTTTATATTTAAAATAAATATAACTATTCTATAAAATACTCCAGCCGCTTATCCTGGAATGACTAGTCCCAAATGCAAAAAATAGAAGAAAATTGAAGCGCTATCAGTTTTTATAGAATTATAAATCACCTTAAAAATACAACATACATAAAATACATAAAAAATATATATAAACATAGCTATAAATCACACTACTGAAAATAGCACTTATAGTGACTTAACACTAAATAACAAATTTAAGATAGTTATTTAGTGTTAAAGCTATTTTTTATGTATATTATGTATGTTGTATTTTTAAGGTGATTTATAATAAATTCTATAAAAACTCATGGGGCCATTTACTTCTTGTTATTTTGTTGTCAACCTTAAAAAAAAAAAGATTAGACTGCGTCTGTACCATGGCTGCTGTCTTGTCCGGCAACTCTTAATAACTCTGGACTGTATTCACAGATCAGATCAGAGTTAGGTGCGGCAGTATCAGCACCTAACTCATCTGACTTGCCCCCCAACCCGTCCCCCGTTTTTAGAAACCTTTTGACACTTAAGAGTGCCATAGGGCTTCCTTGACTAATTGTTTGTATTTTCCTTCTTAAGCAAAATACGAATGGTGATCCCTTCCACATGCCCTCCCCACACCCACTCTTTTTAAAAAAGTACAGAGGCTTAATTTTGGTCTTTAAAGACCACACTTAATCAATCTACATACCTAAATGGAACGTAGATTGTGTAAATTACCTACTACGTATACGTAGTAGGTCATTTCTTAAAAGACCGTTCTTAAAAAGCACCAGCTTCTTAAGATTGAATACAGTCCTTGAAGCAGTGCAGCCTTGCAGTGCACCAAGCGACTTCACTACTTTAAAAGCATTCATTCATTTTTCATTTACAATTCATCAAAGGGCCTGATGGAGTTGAAACTGTCACTTGGTGCAGTCTGCACCCCTCGCACCTACCTAGTGACGCGCCTGCATTGCAGCATATAATTTTATAAAGTGTTTACAATGAGTATCATTATAAACTCATAGCATCTCATATATATTTTTTATTTTTTGGACATTCAATTTTTTTTCTAAAGTTTTAAATATTTCACCATTTTTATTTTATTATATTAGTGTTATTGCTGTTCATTATAAAGGTTATAATGCTTATGATTTGTATAGAGCAAACTCACTGATTACAATAATACGTTTTCATCACAACCCATATCTCTCCTTTCCTTCTTTGAATGTACAGTAAATACCATTACAGTTTTATTGATAGAAACATAGAAAGTGACGGCAGATAAGAGCCACATAGCCCATCCAGTCTGCCCAGTTGTTTATTTAAAACTAAACTGAACCTAGACCCTATTTACCCTCAATTTAGTTTGAGACTTAGGATATCTTTATATTTACCCCAAGCATGTTTAACTGTTCTACTGTGTTAGCCTCAACCACCTCAGATGGGAGGCTATTCCACTTATCCATGCTGCTTGGGATCCTGTAAGTTACTGCATTTAAGATACTGTACAATTTGTTCCTTTAACAGTGTTTCCATCAATTTCCCTGCTATTGATGTTAGACTCACTGGTTGGTAGTTTGACGACACTTCCTATTTTCCTCTTGATTGGCATAGTAAGAACATCCAGCCACATTACTGTAAAGAAAGTGCCAAAAGTTTAAATAAATGGTCATTGAGGACCTGATTCAGGGTTTGAAGAGAGAAAAGTTACTCCCGGACAAAACCATGTTGATTTCAGGGGGAGTCATATTTAATCTTCTAAACACAGTATTAGAGTGGTGAAGTAATGTTTCCCAGCCCAAGTCTAAATAACAGTGTAAGAGTAAAGCTGGTCACTATCTGTATTTAGTAAGCAATTCATAGATATATTTCTGCATGCAAAGAATACAATTAACTTGACTCCCCCTGAAATCTTCATGGTTTAGCCCAGGAGTGACTTTCCTCTCTTATTTTAAGCACCTTCTTAATTCTGAATCAGGCTCTGATTGAATAATTTAGTTAATGGTTTTGCCAGGACCCCTCTAAGCTCTTTTAGTATCTTAGGATGTATCCCATCTGGTCCCATTGATTTGTCCAATTCCAGCTTTGAAAGTTCTTTTAACACCTGCTCCTCAGTGAAAGTAGTAGTAATTGCCTCATTTGTATTGGTAGCCTTTCCATTTAAAAGTGGTCCCTTCCCCTCTCTTTTTTTTGTAAATATCGAACAGAAGTACTTGTTAAGATGATCTGCCACAGCCCTTTCACCCTCAACAAGAATCCCACTCCCTATTTTGAGCCATACAATACCTTGTAGTTTTTCTCATTTCATTTATATACCCCAAAAAAAGTTTTTGTCCCCTTTTCAAGTGGGCCAGTTTTTGCACAGTTTGTACCTTTGCTGCCCTGATAACTTTTTTAGCCTCCTTCTGCTTTGCAAAATACTCCTCTATGTCATCATTATTTTGAGTTTACTTATAATTCTGAAATTATCTTTTCATCTTTTTTGCTTTCACTATAGTTGCTACCTCTTTTGTAAACCACATTGGCTTTCTTTTTCTGGGGTTTTTCCTAACCTTTCACAAAGGTCTGTTGCTGTTAATAATGCATTTTTTAAATTTCCCCACTGCTATATTCCTTTCATATGCCTCCACTCTGCCAAAGAATCACTTACACATTTCCCCATTTCCACAAAATCTGCCTTCCTAAATTCTAGCACCCTTATCTTTGTGTGGTAAGTGTCTCTTTCAGTCATTATACTAAATCAAATACAAATACAAGAGGGGAATTATAAGCACACAAAATACTAATCATCTCTCAGTGATCAGTTTTCTTCTGAACTGATCATTGAGAGACAATTAGTATTTTGTGCACTTATTATTCCCCTCTTCTATTTGTATTTGTATTATTTTACATTATTCAAATTTTTAGGGATTTCGGTTACTCTAGGGGTGTAAATAGGGTGTGACCCACTAGGGGTGGAATTAAGAGCTGGATATTTACATTATACTAAACCATACTGCTTGTTTATCACTGGATCCTAGGTTCTCAGCCACACTTCTGAGATTTTGTCCGGTGTAAATGTGAAATATTTTATGTAAGTGTCCAGGTATGGTAGCAGCACACCCACTGGAAGAAGAGTTGCCGGAGGTGAGCTAGCCAGAGAGATGCCCGGCAGTTGAAGATGGAGTGCCTGCCAAGAGTATCGATGGATCAAGCAGCCGCAGGTGATCAGCGGAAGGAATCACAGGAGGCGGTTCCGGAAGGAATCACGGGAGGCGGAGGCCGGATGGGAGTTCCTAGCGAAGATGAGCCCAGCCAAAGGAGAGAGCCCTGCAGGAGGACAGGAAGATAGTCATTCAGGCAGAATTCATTCTGGTGGCGCAGGGAGCGTTGGAGCGCTTGCGGAAGCTGGTCAGCAAGACACTCGGGTATGTAAGCTCCCGGACCCTGCATACCGCTCCTTACCTCCAGCTGCGAGGCAGGTTTCTCACCCGGTCCGTCGGCTGGCTGCTGGGCTTCCGGCGCGCGCTGCGAGCGTCTCCATGGCAACGGTGACGCTCTTTTGGATTCTCTGTCGGGCGCCTGCCTCCGGGTCTCTGCAGCGTTCTTATAGCTTCCGTTGGCGTGCACTCTGCACCCTGCCATTGGTTCTCTCCTCTATTTAGCCTCCCCTCTGTCTCACCACTGGTGCTGGTGATAGTATCTGTTCCAGTGCTGTTACTTGCCTTCTGTGTGCCTAGTCTAGCCCTGTGCTCTGCTAGTGAACTGACCGCTGAGTGTCCCCCTTGCCTGCTCTGTACCTACCTCTCATTTACCTCATTGTTTCCTACCTGCCTGGGCCTCCCACCTTACACATACCTACCCACTTGGTTTCCCTATACTTACCTGGCTGAAAGTATTTGTGATCCCTCTGTGCGTTTGGTGTGTGAAAGTCCCAGTGTGTTCCGTCAGTCCCGTCACCCTTCTCAGTCTGCAGTCAGTTGTTTATTGTTATTTGTCGTCAGTCCTGGTCAGTCTCTCCTGTCCAGTCTAGTATCCCGCTACTGTTGTTGTCCATCACCTCTGTTCACGGTAGGGTGTTTTTCCATTCCACGAGTCCAAGTTCAACTGGGGACGACCAGGCCGTCAGGGGTTACCCAGCCCATCCCCACCTTCAGGGGCTCTGGTGAAGACCCCCTGATTGGTAAAGACTCCGACCCCAGGAAGCTTGCTTGTTCACCCTTTGGGCCTTCCTTGGACTTGTTCACGCTTTGGGCCTGCCTTGGGGTCACTCCGGTACCTCACGGGTAAAACTGAAGTACCCACCCAGCTCTCACTGGTCCTCTCCGGTACTCCACCGGTAAACCCGGAGGGTCCCAACTCACTGGTGTGTCCTAACAGGGTACTGGGAAGAGGAGCCCCAGTGCGACCGATGCGGATAGCTGGGGCAGGAAGACTGGGATTGCCTCATGGTGGACATGGACTTCTGGAACTTTCCAAAGAGGTGGAACCCGCGTGAAAAAAGGTTGTGCGAAGGTCATGCAGAGAGACTCCTTTCAGCGGGAGAAGTCCTAAGACTGCACCAACAATGAGCAACAGGCGCCAGAAGTCCAGCCGGAGGTTAAGAGGAAAAGACAGCTACCTCCCACCCCACCTTACCTCTGCTAAGGCTTCTCCAAACTGTGTGTCGGCAGAACACAAGGGGCTGCGGTAAAAGACCACCATCAACAAGAGAAGTGGGACACCATGTCAGAGGAGACACTGTCAGAAGATCTGGAGCTGAAGTGTCCCTGGTATGTGAGACGACCTTAGGGACCGGCAGAGGAGGTGTATCCAGCTGTGCCTGAGGAAGTGGGCACCCCAGAAGAAACCTTGACTGAGTGGTGCAGGCCCCCATCCTGGAGGAAGAAATGGGCTGCATGGAAGAGGACAAGTGTTGGAAGGTATCTTTATCCCCAGGGGGTGAAGTCAGCGACTGAGAGGCAGTGCTACGCCCGGAGGCCCTTCCGAAGAGACTGTATCAGGAAAGACGTTGAAGGACAAAGAGAAAGTCTCCTACCACAGTGGAAAAATTGCACCTTTGCTGCATCTGGAGTCATCATTCGGTGCAGAAGTGGCTCCCTCACCAGAAACCGTGAAGACCCCTGGACTACTTTGTGGGGACCACAAAGGACAAAGTTCGGCGAAATGTGACAGGTGCAGTGGACTGAGGAGTAACACAGGACCCGGCATGGGACATAAAAGAAACGAAGACTTACCTGCCAGAAGATCCTGCAAAGCTGGAGGAAGGCTGTCAGGACGCTGGAGCTGCTGGGTGGCATGGGCAGGTATCTCTGGGACTGGCTGGCAACCAATCAGTGCTGATTGGCTGCTGGCCGATCACATGGTGCGGTCATATTGGTGCAAGACAGTGCGGTGAGCCAATTAGGGCTCACCGCATCACTGCACCCAGATGACCCTGTGGCACCCAGGGTGCATTGCAGCGCCGTGGCGAGCCCTGATTGGCTCCCAGCCACCCCTGCGGTGTGGTATTTAAACCACCGCATGGGCGAGAGTAGTAAGAGAGAGTAGTAGAAGAGAGTAGTGGTCGGAACAGGCCAAAAATAGAAGGTGGAGCTGCCTGAGGCAGAGGAAGAGCTAGAGAGAGTGGAAGAGGCGGTGTCGGAAGAAGACAGCAAGGGAGGCAGAGGAGTGTCTTTTTGCACCTCCATTGCCTCCTATCCTGCACGGACAGGTAACTTGGGCATTGATTAGCCCTCCACTGGATCACCAGGGAAAAGGTTGCTAAACCCCCCCGGGCAACAGGCATAAAGGCCCTGACACTGCAGTTGCACAAACCCCCTGGGCAACGAGCAGTTGGTAGCACTCAGACACACATCATAACGTTTTCCCACTGCCACCACCATTTCCCCCCCATACACACAGTTCTGGACTGGACTGAGGCCTTTAACCCCACTGGACCACCAGGGATCTGGCTCCACGAACATAGGGGGCGTGGACCCCTATTGGAGGGCAATAAGCCACATTGGGGCATTCGGCACTTTAGTTGCATTAGACATTAGGCCCTATAGTCGTGGAAGAGGGTACCAGGCCCTGGCTTGGGCAGCGTTAGAAGGACACAAGGCAGAGGACAGGTTACGGTACTCAGAGGTAAGTGGTCTCTTGTAGGTGCGAAGGCTGGTGGGAACATCTATCAAGTAGACAAGAGATGGTGGTGAGTACCAACTCCTGTATTCAGCATGGTGTGTCTCCCCTCCTTCCACAGGTACGGAGACGGAACCGGAAGGCGCAGGAGAGGTTCCACTCTGTTCTCCAGGAATTGTCGAAAAGAGGTGGTGTAGACAAAAACCCCACCCGTATATTAACTTTCCCCATTCTCTCCCACAGGTATCACTGGTGTTGATTAAGTTACTAATTGATGTATTTCCTTTACAGCATTAGAAAACGTCACACCTGGGACTGGTAGAGGAACAGTCGTGTCTTCTCTGGCGGTTCTTCAGGATCTGGTAGGAGCTTCTGGGGTGGGGGTTTGTCTGTTTACATTCTAGGCCGTCTTAAGCTTTTCTGCACAAAGGAGCTGATTCAGAGCTGTGCTTACACCTTTTTTTAGGTGCTAGTGTTGTAAGTAGCACGGTGGAATTGTCGAAAAGAGGTGGTGTAGACAAAAACCCCACCCGTATATTAACTTTCCCCATTCTCTCCCACAGGTATCACTGGTGTTGATTAAGTTACTAATTGATGTATTTCCTTTACAGCATTAGAAAACGTCACACCTGGGACTGGTAGAGGAACAGTGTGTCTTCTCTGGCAGTTCTTCAGGATCTGGTAGGAACTTCTGGGGTGGGGGGTTTGTCTGTTTACATTCTAGGCCGTCTTAAGCTTTTCTGCTCAAAGGAGCTGATTCAGAGCTGTGCTTACACCTTTTTTTAGGTGCTAGTGTAGACCTGAGCAGTACCATGTTGAATTGCAAGGGGAGGCAATTTTAAATTGTGACAGCTGAATTAGAATTGAGAGGTGAAGTTTCTTAGCTCAACTTTTATAGATTAAACATAAAGCTATGCAGTATGTGAGTTCTGGCCCTGATTCAGAGATTGAAAATAAGAACTTAAAGTTACACCTGGGCTAAACCATGTTGATTTCAGGGGAGTCAAATTTCATTTGTTGCAACAGTATTATAGTTAAAAGGTGATGTTTCCCAGCTCAAGTCTAATTAGCAGTTTAAAAGTGAAGCTGATCAGGTATCTGTGTGCAATAAGTAAAAGCAAAGCATTCTCCCTGCATGCATAGAATAAAATTAACTTGACTCCCCCTGAAATCAACATGGTTTTGCCCAGGTGTAAATTTAAGTTCTTATTTTCAGCCTCTGAATCAGGCCCTCTATGTGCAAAAGTAAAGTATTTTCCCTGCATGCAAAATATTTAACATTAGCCCCCCATACTTTGCAAAATGGTTTAGCCGAGCTGTACACTTGCAGCTGTATTACCCTTACTCCCAAACTCTGAATCAGCTCCAAAATGTTAATTACAGTACACATGCAACATTTGGGTTGTAAAATCTTAAAGTTAACACAACTTGTAACAAGTTGTAACACAACTTTTAACACATTTTCCAAAATACCAATATATAAACAGTACATTCCCATGTGGTGTATGGTAACCATGCACAGAAATGTGTCAGTATGCTACAGTCTTTCTTGTATCACAAGGGACGCATTTGTTGATGTTATATTACAGCTCAAAATAACACTACTGCTTGGGGTGGCTTTGGAAGGATACTCCTAATCCCAAAACCGGATAATAATCTTAACTTCCCCTAAAGAATTAAAAAAAACTTGCTAAACTTGTTAACATTATTTGAAACCCAAAGCGATGTGCTTATATGACTTCTTTGTAATTGTGACTGAAATGTACACCAGGTGCATACATTTTAAACACAGACATGCAAATTATAATGATAAATTCAAAATATGTAAACTACTTTTATTCTGTTCATATCAACCAACTGTAACAAAAATATTTAAACACATAAAAGGGACATTTCTAATCCCATTATCAATGTCTACACAGTCTTATGATTAAATAATTTAACACATATGTGAGGCAAAATAATAGAATAAAAATGGAAAGTTAAGGTAATGTTATGCCTACAGTAACACCTGGTTGCAGGTATTTACTAATGTCAGTGGAACATGTGTTTTGTCATCATTATGTGTGATGTACATTTATGCAAAATATATTTTTTTTACCTGTTGCTATAACTTTAAACAGTTAGTAACAAGTACTGTAGGTTGCATTTCTTTACAAAAAATATCTATCTATCTATCTATCTATCTATCTATCTATCTATCTATCTATCTATGCACATATAATAATGAAATAGGTGCAACATGGATGAAATTGTAACTTAATATAGCTGTATAATGAAGTAAAACTCCTATTTATGTATAGACTGACACATAGAAATATAGGACCAGGCCCTAAGATCCAATTGTGTTATGTTAGAGCTCCCAATGTAGTGCGCGTAAAGACCTGATAACGGATCACAGATTTATACATCAGTGCGAGCACTTTGGAAACTAATCTTTCTGCTTACACAGACATCTGTGAAACATTTCTAGATATCATTTTATTTAATGATGCTGGTCTGTAAATATTTATAGTGCTATGAAAGTGCATATTTTCTAAGTCACAAAAAACAGTATAGCAATATAAATGAAAAAACCAACTACCATTACACATAATGGGCCTGATCCTGAGCTACGGCCGCCGTCACTAGTACGACGGCCGTAGCTCTAATGCGCATGCGCCGTGCAGATGTTGCATTATCCTTAGTAGTGTGTAACTTAGGTATGTTTGCATATGTAAAACAATCTTAAGTCTGGATCACACCCTGGTTTCAAAAACTGTATTTTGAGTAACAAGAAGGTTAGGCACAAAAATATCTGGAGTTTAATATCAAATAGACCAATAGTAAGGCATAATAAAGAGATTGCTGTTACAAAAGGCAATACCTACAGAGTCAAACACAACCTTTATTTGGAATTTGCCAGCCGTGCTCGTCCAGGACCTCCAACCTGAATCCTGGCTGGCCAAAGCTCCAGAGGTGTGCACATTGTTCAGTTCATGGATGCAGCCATATTGGAAGCAGTCAGGTGACTGCTCTGGTCCAACCATGTTCTTCTTGATTCCATGTGACTCTCAATCAGCCTATGGACTCTAAACACTCACTATTTAAATCACTAGCACAGGTCTACTCACAACATGTCAATTTTACAGTGTGGGCTGGTTTAAAGAGTTCCGTGTGGATCACAGGACACTTAAAGTAACTCCTAAAAACACTGCAAAAAAAAAGGGTGTTCGCTTCCCTCTTACATGCATACTACCAGAGCTCCATACGTATGGAAAACGCATGGAGGTCTGAATCTTGCTCTTGGATGTAATCTGTGTTAAATGGAATATGTATGTTCTTATGTATGTATAAGAATGAATAGGGTTCCAGGTGTAGTGCATGGGGATGACTAGGATAAAGGTATTATTGTATAGAGGTGACTAGAATGTAGTTGGTATATGATGGCAGTTACTAGGGTACAGTGTGTATTGTATGCTGGTGACTAGGATACTGTCGGTGACTATAATGGACGTAATGCAGTGTATATTTATACTGGTCAGTAGGATGCTGTCTCTATTGTATAGTAGTGACTAGGATATGCTTTCTTGAAGCTCACTTGAATAAGCAATGTATGGCAGGCAATTTTAAAAAGGAAATTTACAGCATAACATAAAGTAACAGATGGACCTTAGGTTATTTCAAGCCTTTGGCATAAAATTTCTGTATTCAAATCAGAAACAAAAGGCAGCACAGAAAGAAATGGCAAATCAAGGCAATGCATTGTTAAACAAAAAAAAAAATCTATTTTTAAATGATAAGAAAGGAGAAAAGGCCTGGACTCTAAAATATCTGTCACCATCTTCTCTCCACTGTAAAATCATTTTTCAACACATTTGATTGTGTATTGTATTTTTGTTTCTTTCTTTTTTTTTGCATGTAAACTATGACCACTGTTTCCAGTAATGACTGCCAGATATTTAACTTTATGCAATTATGCATTTGACAGCTTGTTTCATGGTTATTACATTATAAAACATGGGACCAAATCAAAAACAGCGGAGAACCAATGTCAGATCCCCGCTGCATCCTTAATTACATATGGGTGAGGTGAAGCCACCCCCCTTGCTTGTATGGAGTTACACTATTAATAATAATAATAATAATAATAGACTCAATTCAAACTTTCATGGATTTAGTTAAACTGCAATCACTTTTCCACACTGTACATACATGCGAATCTATGCTAATCAATTGGACCCGTCTAGACTCAAGGGCCCTGATTCATAGTTTGAAAATAAAATAGGAAAGTAATGCTTGGACAAAACCATGTTGTTTTCAGGGGAAGTCAAATTAATATTATTATTTGCATGCAAGAAGAATACTTTGCTTTTGCTTATCACACACAGATACTGACCAGCTGCACTTTTACATTGGGTTTTACTCTTTTGCTGGCAAACATAACTGCTCATCTATAATACTCTTTGTAACAGATCAAATTTGACTCTCTTTATATGAACATGGTTTTGCCCAGGTGTAGCTTTCCTCTCCTATCTTCAAATTCTGAATCAGGGCCAAGATCATTAAGACTTCCAACTAAGATGAGTTTGCAAATGGGTGTTGTTCGCTGGTATGATGGTCTTCATTTTGAAAGATCATTGTACTACAGCTGAATGCAGACTGCCGGCAATTGCCGACAGTCTGCATTGTAGAAAACAGTGGTGATGTGACTCCTGGGGTCACGAAGAGTCATCCGCCCAAAGGAAAGAGTTTAACCTTTGTGTTTTAACCTTAACACTTTCCTAACCCTAACCCTTTCCTGCAGCCTAACCCTAACCTCTCCCTTCTGCAGCCTTAACCCTAATGCTCTATGACCTGCAGCCTAACTCTAACCCTCCATGCCCTGCGGTCTAACCCTAACCTTCCCCTTAAGATTTTGCCCACCGCAGCTGCCGCAGCCTAGCTCTAATCTACCCACTACCTTCACACCTGTAGCTATTGGGAATGGGGAAATAGGTTTCTGTTCCCAATAGCAAATATCTATTTTCAAAGCTTTTAAAACAATGATACAGCCACCTTTCATGTTTGAAACACGGCTTCTCAGACTGGCGACTAACTTAATGTACAGTACAGGCACTCCCTTTAAATTCATACACGTCTAGACTCCCATGCATCTGAGTTGGAAATATAAGGTAGCTCCTGGCTGTCAGAAGTCTGTCAATGTGAATAGAAGTGGTTATGTCCAAATACACAGTTGACTGGATAGTGTTGCCCAATGTGAGTGGATGTATGTAAGTGTTTTGCTCAGTATAACCACATGAAAATCTTCACATGAAAGGTTTGAATC
Source organism: Limnodynastes dumerilii (assembly GCA_011038615.1). NCBI lineage: Eukaryota > Metazoa > Chordata > Amphibia > Anura > Limnodynastidae > Limnodynastes > Limnodynastes dumerilii. Next base: position 317,583 of record WWET01000678.1, on the reverse strand, counting down.
CATCCCTCAATGTTATTGGGGCATAAATAAATGGGTGTAATATGTTATGCACAGTCTGAATAGTTAACCTGCCGGCACATAGATGCACATAGGGTTAACTACTCTGCATTTTGCTATTTGACAGGGTTAACTTGACACATGTGAGATAGTATTATGTTATCCCAGCACATTACATGTTCTGCATTCCAATCATTCTCACCCTATTTACTAATCCTAATCCTAATGCTATGAGGGTGGCACACCAGGGCATTGAGTCTTACTAGGGACCTGGGGGTAGATCCAGAACTACGTTTGCCGTACGTTTATTCGCGGTGCGTATTTTCGTGTGCGTAAATTTGTTACACTCCCCTCGGCAAACCCCTTGCACGGACGTATTTTGTTAAGATCCGCTTTCCAAACCCTACCTTAACTTTTTCCAACGTAACCGCTGTCATACGCACACGTACGTATGGGCTTAACGAATTTACGCAGCTAAGCACTTCCATACTGTACACTTTAAATACAACCCCCCGCTTACTTCACGTAATTCACACGTAATTTGTAGGAACGTAAAATTGGCACGCCCACACGTAAGTATTTACGTGACACATATGTGAATGGCCCATATGTTCACAAATACGCTACGTTAATGTGCGTATTTTCTATGGTGCGCATGCGCAGTGCGTACAAAACAGCGATTTTACGTCTCCGTCACGCGTAAATTCGCTCCGAATTGTTGATCTGGATCAGGCCCCTGGTGTTTACTGGGGCTCCTAGTGGTGGAGATAGATGGGACTTGAGGTGCCTTGAGGTCGTGGTCCCCAATAATAACCCTATGTAGAAAACTGATCACACAAGCCCCTAGGACTGCGAGAATCTCATAACTGTACCAGACAGAATAGAAAGGTAGGCTGATAAATCATAGAACAGGTGACCTAGACAAGACCCATAATGAATAGAGACAGAGCTGCCAAAACAAATATCTCAAGGGATAAATTGGGAGAGACACACAGAAGGCAGACCCTGGCTAGAGAAAGGTAAGATGAGAACACACACACTGAGTGTAAGATTGTAACTACTCAGGATACACAGTGAGTCAGATGAAGAAACTCAGAAAGTATTGTATGAATCACATTAAACAATAGGAGTCAGATGGAATTACTCACAGAGCACACAGCAAGAGTAAGAAGGAATAACTCAGGATATTAAATGCTAGTAGATGGAATAACTAAGAGTCATTGGAATAACGTAAAATAAAAAGTCTGACTAATATGAAACAAAAGAGGACAAACAGAAAATAGTTTGGGTCCTGTCGATGGAATGTGCTTGGGAGATCGGGAGGCCTATCAACTTGAGCAGACGAATCTAAGCTGCACCCCACACACAAACTAGTCCAACCACGAGATCAAGAAACAAACAAAGAGGACAGGAACAGGAAGGAACAGCAGGAGTGGAAACTAGATAACTGGAAACATAATGGAAGGTAAGAACCAAAAACAAACAGGACCAACAAGGAGGCACAAGGCAAGCAGGAATCACACAGAGTAGGTGCAGGCAAGGCATGGTAGACCAATGCTATAACCAGAAGCATGGTTTTGGTCTCCCAGATACTTACAGAATCAATCCCCCAGTTAGCTTCCACAGCTTAGCATGACACTAAGGCTGATTGCGGGACATGGTGACGGCATAGAACAGTCATGCAGTGGTCAGTGATAGGAGGTGGGTAACAGAGTGTAAACAATTACACCTAATCACTAAAAAAAACTACTATTACTAGTTACTCACCTTCGAAACAAGTCCAGTGTAGTAACAAGAGAGGACAGAAGAAAGAAGAGAGAGAAAGAGAGAAGACAGTGAGAGAGAACGGAGCAGCTAACAGAACATAAAAGCTGTGTTATGACACACCGGGTTTACCTGGAGCGAGAACCGGTGTGGACGTAGGAGTACGGTGGTAGACTTGCGGCACGCTGGAATTACCCGTAGCGAGAACCAGGGTGGCCATAGGAGCGAGACGGTTGTTGCAGGCCAAGGCGCGGAGTCTAGTGGGGCTTGGTGTTCACAAGAGCCTCTAAAGGTGAGGATAGTCTGGGCTGCAAGTTTACCCACAGGTCGCGGCCCCGGTCCAACGCCCGGGAGAGAAGGTAAGAAATAAAGTTGGAAATAGGAAAGTTAGGAGTAAGAGAGAGTAGGAAGCGGGAGATAGACTGGGTCAGAAGGGAACGACCAGTAACAGACACGCTCCCACGTGTCTCTGTTTACAGGCTGTGACGGACATGTCGGGAGCCGCGGGGAGCGAGGAGAGACATGCGGCAGGAGGACTGTACGGACAAGAGGAATGAGGAAAGGTAAGCAGAGTGTAACAGTACCCCCCCCCTTGATGAGGGGTTAAGAGACCCCTAGGGGCAGGTTTGTTGGGAAAGTTAGAATGGAACTTTTTGACCAATTTGTTGGCATGAAGATGACGTGCCGGGATCCACTGTCATTCCTCAGGACCGTATCCTTTCCAATGAATTAAATATTGGACTTGACCCTGAATCTTTCTGGAATTCAAGATGGATTCAACGATTAATTCTTCCTGTCCGTCAACCATAATGGGAGGAGGCTTGGATACAGGAATGGAGTGGAATCTTCTGGACCTGTGGAGGGGTTTGAGCAACGAGACGTGGAAGGTATTAGGAATCTTCATATTCCGGGAGAGTCCTAACTTCATGGCCACCGGATTGACCCGAGAGATGATGGGAAATGGACCGATATTACGAGGGCCCAACTTCTTGCAGGGTTGTCGGAGGCGAATATTTTTCGTTGATAGCCAGACCTTGTCACCAACCCTGAAAGAATGATCTGTTCTGTGACGATCTGTCTTGGATTTGGATAATAACGCTCCTTGCTGTAAGGATCGAGTGACTCTGGTCCAGGTAGATTTGATGTTCTTCGCTATCCTCCGTGAATCCGAGGAACCATCCACCTCAGGCTGGAGAAAGGAATTAGCTCTGGGATGATATTCCCAGGTACAGAAGAATGGAGATACTTTGGTTGCGCTGTGAGAAGCATTGTTGTAAGTGAATTCCGCCCAGGCCAGATTCTGGGACCAGTTATCATGGAACTTAGAAATGTAGCAGCGAAGGTATTGTTCCAAGTTCTGATTGATCCGTTCCGTCTGGCTGTTAGATTGGGGGTGATACCCTGATGACAAACTGACATTGATGTGCAGAAGCTTGCAGAAGGCACGCCAGAAACGGGCGACAAATTGAGAACCTCTGTCCGAAACGATATCGGTCGGCAATCCATGAAGTCGAATGATGTGTTTGATGAACAGACTGGCTAAATCCTCAGAGGAAGATAAGCCATCTTGCTGAATCTGTCCACAATGACCCAGATGGTGGTGTTCCCATCAGAGCAAGGAAGGTCCGTCACGAAATCCATCAACAGATGGGTCCAAGGGCGTCTGGGAATGGGTAACGGAAGGAGGAGACCTGCAGGCGGAGAACGTGAAGACTTGTTTTGGGCGCAGGTGGGACAAGAGTTGACGAACTTTCTGACGTCCCTAGTCAAGGCGGGCCACCATACAATGCGGGAAATGAGTTCCAGCGTCTTCTGGACCCCTGGATGGCCAGCAATCTTACAGGAGTGGATCTCCAACAACACCGCCTTTCTGAGTCTCTGGGGAACAAATAGCCTATTACGTGGCATTTGGGTGGGAGCTTGATCTTGAGCCTTCAGGATGAGAGAGTGGAGATCTTGAGTGAGACCCATGATGATAGAGGTGGCAGGCAGAATAGGAAGGGGTGGAGAGATGGGAGCATGTTCTGAGTTGAAAGAACGTGACAAAACATCGGCCCTCTTGTTGAGTGATCCAGGACAGTAGTTGATCGAGAAATTGAACCTGGTGAAGAACAATGCCCACCTGGCCTATCTGGTATTCAACCTCTTGGCCGCTTCAATGTAGGCCAAGTTCTTATGGTCTGTGATGACGGAAATGGAGTAGCTCCCTGTTGCCAACATCGTAGTTTCTCTCGGCAGACGAGAATCTTTTCAAAAAGTATGCACACGGGTAGGATTTCAGGTCTTGAGGACAGGCACCCAAGGAGGCATCAACCTCAATGATGAAAGGCTGTCCAGGATCCGGATGCCGGAGAATAGGAGCAGAAACGAATGCTTTCTTCAGGGCATGAAAAGCTTTGACAGCTTTTGAAGGCCACTTGCTGGGATCCGCCCCCTTTTTGGTGAGATCAGAAATGGGTGTGACCAGGATTGAGATACCCTTGATGAATCTCCGATAATAATTAGAAAATCCCAGAAAACGTTGAGTAGCCTTTAGATTGTTTGGTTGTACCCAATCCAAGATCGCTTTCACTTTGGCGGGATCCATGGAGAATCCTTCAGGAGTGATCACATAACCGAGAAAGGTAACGGTCTTTACCTCGAACTCATATTTCTCTGGTTTGGCAAAGAGGTGGTTTTCTCGGAGACGAGTAAGGACTTGTCGTACATGAGTCCGATGTGAAGAGAGGTCAGGAGAAAAGATAAGAATGTCATCTAAGTAAACAACAATGATAAGACCTAAGTAGTCCCAAAGTATCTCGTTTATGAGATCCTGGAAGACGGCTGGAGCATTGCAGAGCCCGAAAGGCATGACCAGGTACTCATATTGCCCTGAGTGTGTGTTGAATGCCGTCTTCCACTCATCCCCTTCACGAGTCCTGACCAGATTATAGGCTCTCCTCAGGTCGATCTTGGAGTAGATGAGGTCTCCTTTAAGTTGATCGAATAGATCCAAGATGCGTGGGATAGGATATATGTTCTTTACAGTAATCTTGTTCAAAGCCCGATAGTCGATGCAAGGCCTGAGGGATCCATCCTTCTTAGTGACAAAGAAAAACCCTGCGCCGACTGGGGATTTCGAGGGCCAGAGGAAGCCTTTGTGTAGCTTGTCACAGACATAGTCCTCCATAGCAATGGACTCCGGGCGAGAAAGTGAGAATAATCTCCCCTTGGGGAGAATGGCTTCAAGAACAAGATCAATGGCACAGTCTGAAGGCCGATGGGGAGGTAGTTCCTCTGAGGCCTGATCAGAAAAGACATCCACAAAGTCAGAATACTGTTGTGGAAGGCCAGAGAGGGTGGTGTGTCTTAGGTGAACAGGAAGTGAAAGACAGAGTCCAGCGCAGGAGTCACTCCAGCCTACGATCTCCCCTCTGGACCAATAGATGTGAGGATTGTGGATCTGTAGCCAAGGATGACCGAGGACAATTTGAGCCTCTGGACAGTGAATAATGAGAAACTCCATCAGTTCTGGAGGGCAGAGCTGAGTTAAATAGAGGCTGCTAGCCTCTGATAGGCTAGTAGCCGACAAGCCTCTGGGTGGAAGTCCCTAACCACACAGTGAGCATATAGACGGGGAAAGACGGGAGCGCGCACCTGACTGAGGCTGCGGCGACGCTCCCACGTGTCTCTGTTTACAGGCTGTGATGGATATGTCAGGAGCCACGGGGAGCGAGGAGAGACATGCGGCAGGAGGACTGTATGGACAAGAGGAACTAGGAGGGTAACTCACGGAGCAGAGTGTAACAAGCTGACAGGACAACGTGACAGTCAGAGAGGACAGGAGACAGTCAAGAACAGTAGGGACAAAGCGGACAGATCAGGGATCAGCAGTGGAAACATGGTAAGCAAAGGAGCAGAGAAGAGAGTTGGAGAACAGAGTGGTGGACAGAACTGGGAACCATGAGGACACAGAGTGGAGGAGAGAGACATAAGCAAGAGCAGCTAAAAGGTAAGGAGAAAA
>WWET01000678.1:295032-311556 GCA_011038615.1 Limnodynastes dumerilii | reverse complement strand
ATATTTTATTTTTTTTTTCCTATTGTTACTATAGCTCAAACACATTTCAGCATGGTAACTTTGTCAACATAAAATTTTTCGATGGGCAAATCCTGTCGACAATGACACAACTGACATTATGGGGTCGGCTGTATCACTGTCAATTTTGTATTCGGTGGTGCTGCGACTGGAAAGTGAAACACTGATTAATGTTTATTAGTAAACACATCCAATATTAATAATACTTTTATAAGTTTTACATTTATGATTGCTAACTTTTAATAAATGTCAGTCCCCTTCTCTTAATGTATGTTTCTACCATCATTCTTTATGATATTCCCAGATAGACGTCCATTTTGTCAGCGCAATTGTATAGCTAGGCTAATGCAATAATCTTGAAATAAAATTTAAATTAGCATGAGTTTTCACAAAACTTACCACCATAATATAATTAAAATGTAAAATAAGCAGCAAATACGAGTTTAACCAGATGTTCTTTATAAATATCTTCCAAATACTGCCTTTGGGTCTTCATAAACTATATTTTTATACTGCTTTACTTAAAATGTTGTTTCAATTGCATCCCCAATTCAAATGTGTGACTAACATACTAAGAACATTGAAATGAGAACTAATTAATCAGTGTTGAACCATTGTTTGGGTATAAGTCAGTGGCGAGAGGACCGTTTCATACCAGCCAGTTTCTAATTGGCTCTGGTATCGATTGCTCTTGTCCCGCCAAATATAAGCAATTGAAGATCATAAGGACGAATGGACAAATCTGCAGCGGTGAGGGGTGAGGTATTTATCCTACCCCAACCCTTATCCTAAATCTCACCCTAACTCTCCCCTTCTATTAACGTAACCCTAACCCTCCCTTCTCCGCAACCTGACCCTAAGAATCCCTTCCCCACAACCTGAAACTAAGACTCTCTTCCCTGTAGCTTAGCCCTAAGACTTTCCTTCCCATAGCCACTGTCCTATATAGTGTAAGCTTGTGAGCAGGGCCCTCCTACTCACCCAATCTGTCTGTTATTACCCAGTGTTGTTTATACTGATTGTTAAATCGTAAAGCGCTACGTAATCTGTAGGCGCTATATAAAAACCTGTTAATAATAATAATAATAAAAGCCTAACCCCAATACTTCCCTCTCCGCAGCCTGACCCTAAGTCTTTTTTTCCCATAGCGTAACCCTAAGACTTTTCTCTCCATAGCCTAACCCTGAGACTCCCCTCCCCACAGCCTAACCATAAGACTTTCCTCCTCATAGCCCAAACCTAAGAGTGCCCTTATACAGTTTCCTCAGTACAGAGGCGGTTCTGCAGCGGTTGGTCTGCGGCAGGCACTGGCTTTAGAAGATAATTAATAAGTTGTGCCGAAAATATATTTAGTATACTTACCCATGCATTAGGAAAATCTTCTATATAGTCATATTTTGGAAAAAGATACAGCTGAAAATGAGCTTTCGGCTGTCTGTATTTTGGAAATAATTTTCTTTACAGAGAACGTATCCTGATATTAAGGTGTAAAATATAAAGAAAATTGCTCAATTGCTGGAGGGGTAAGTGTTAATAGATTCTGGCAATGCATGTGTCATAATTGTTATAAAGAATGGCAACTGACTTGTATGCTGTGCTGGATTTTTTTATTTTTTAAACTAAACACCTAAATGCTGTGTTTAAAACTTGACTTTTTAAAAATTTGCATGGCATTACCCTTAATGTCATGATTTACATTTACCTCTGCTCCATGCCAAGAGGCTTAATATTTTCCAGCTCATTTACAAAATGTGTTAAAACAAGTTTTGTTCAGCCAACTTTCCTTGAAGCCTTGAAGCTTAAAACATATTTCCTTCCTTCTTGTATTAGCTACATTTCGGAGCACATATCTTTTATCATTCCCATAAAGAGATTTCTCCAAAGTTTACTATTCACTACATCTGTTATAAAATGTCTCAAAGGCTAATGGTTTTTAAAGAAAAAAACAGTCTGTATTTAAGTTATATATATATAAGGCAAGGGGAATTTGCACAAAAAACAAACATGGCCTGGAAAACAAACATGGCCTGGCACTCTAGCCATTACCCAGTTACTAATCATGATCTTGATCTATAAAATAAAAGTCAGAGAATTAGTTACAAATATCTGCAGATATGTGATATAAGCCACCCGCCACTTACAAGGTTTCTCTGTTAGGTGGTCCTAACTCTAAACTTTAGAGTCCCAATTTATATATATATATATATATATATATATATATATATATATATATATTTATGCACAATATAAAAAATAAATTTCTTGAAAAAATTGTGTAAAATCTAAATTAGAATATTTCAACTGCAACATACTTTTCTGTTTGTTTTTTTGTTTTATTTTAGTAATGTTTTGACATTTATTAATATATATGTTGACCTTCACATTTTTCTTCTATAAGCCTGTACTATGGTCATTTTATTAAGTAAATTACCAGGTGTCTTGTCTACCTGTGAAAGGTCAATGACTCAAAGTAAGTTAAAGGAGTAAGTTAAAGTTACTGAACAGGTCGATCAAGATTTATTTATGTAATGGTGGTAAAAGTCATAGAAAAGATTGCTACCCTTATTTCTGACTGTAAGTGTAAATGCAATTTTCCTTAATCTTTACGTTAAACTTGAAGTGTTATGTCTTCCATTTCAGCACTTATTTTTTATCTATTCAGTGATATACTATTTACTTTTAGTGTTAGTTGAAAAAAACAAGTACAACCCCTCATAGGTGTAGAAGAATATTTGTATCTTATATTTATAAATGGATTTTTGCTATTTTATTTAGTTCTTGCTTACATAGCGACTCTCCCTGCATAGTAGTAGTCCTGTGTTCTTTACTGTGCTTAAATATATTACATGCAGTATTTGGGACACATACCGGTAGTTAACATTATTTTTCCATAGCAGTTAACAACTGTTCTTTTCGTATTTGTACTTATCCATTTGCTAATTCTGGCATCTAACAAGTTCCATACAGAAACTATAGACCAGATCCAGGGATTGAATTAAGAGGGAAAACAGATTGAAATTTACACCTGGGCAAAATCATGTTGAATTGCAGGGGATTTCAGCTGTTGCAGAATTAGATGTAATAGGTGATTTTTTTTTTCCTAGACCAACTCTAAAAACCAGTAAAGCTGGTCAGTATCCAGGGCCGGACTTGCCATCTGGCATTTCTGACAAATGCCAGATGAGCCGATGGAATACTGGACTGGCAGCCTATAAGATAGATCCCATCATCAGTAGTAGCCACAGCTGATTCTCAGCTCCTTGCAGCATGACATCATTAGTAATGCGATGTACTGTAGCTAAGCTGCAAGGAACTTAGAATCTGCAAAGGAAGAGAAATTCTAGCTCAGCTTTTTATCGTGGGCTGGTAAATGAAGTAAATGAAGGATTTAACCTTTAATTTACCTCAGTTACTGGCTACTGATGAAAAGCTCTGAAAGCTTTGCTCGTTCCCTATAGCAGGAGTGGGGAACGTCATTTGATCCGGCCCGCAGAAGGAAATCACAATTAAATACGTGAGGCTGTCCTAGCTACTGAGATCCTGTGCTGTGGTGTGGTGTTGATGCAATCAGGTAAGTTTTGTTTTCTTATTACATTTATTTATGTTACAATCAATTTAATTTACTTTACATTATCCAGCGCTTCATCCACATTATAGTTGCTGTGTGTGTGTGTGTAGGTTTGTGTGTTTAATAGGCAAAACTGTTATGAGATAGAAATGAATAGTCACCATCTAGCCATCCGTCTATATAGTTTTAGTAAATACTGCCCATAAATAAGTTATCTTCAATTGTAAGGCAACTTTCTCTACCATCTACACCTCTGAGCCTGCCTACTGTGCCTAACCACTTGGGCATAGGATCAACTTCTGCAGATGGTGTCAGCAGTTTGAGTGGCATAGGTGGTGATGAAGGTTACCACTAGGAGGAAATCTATCATTTCAATGAGTCTATGGGTTGTAAAACCAATTTTTAATTTATATATTTTGTTTTAGACTTTTTACCCTTTTAGACTTTCTAAGGTGAGATCACTCCTTTTATTTTACCTATATATGTGTAGTGCGTGTGTGTGTGTATATACACACTGTGCTAAGTGATGCAGCATGATTGCCGACAAGAAATGCTGTTGCATCATTAACAGATGCATTTGACTGTCGCAACTGGGTCTTTTGCAGATGCAACCAGGTCCGGTGCTAGTGCATCTGGCGTCCCCCTGCAAATAATAAATTTGCTACCTTTCCTTTTGATTTAATATCTCAGAATAACATTGCTGTGCCCCCTTAATAACCACCTTGCTGGGCCCTTTTCATGCTCATACATACTACTCTGCCCCCATTCTTGCAGACACTGCTTGTGCCTAACGTGTCTCTATCCCCCCAGTACTGCCATCATATGTCTCCAGCCTCACCCCCAGTACTTTCATCATGTGTCACCAGACCACCACCCCAGTATCCCCATCTTGTGCCTGGTGCTCCCCCCCAGCCACTCCCCCAGTACTCCCATCATGCGCTACCAGCCCCCCAGTATTCCCATCATGTGCCACCAGTCCCTTAGTATTCCCATCATGTGTGTCCAGCCCCCCATTATTCCCATAATGTGTCTCCAGCCAGCCCCCCCAATCATGTTTTTGCAAACTTATCTGAGTCTTCCTGCGCGGCACTCTCCTCCTCCGGTAGGCAGCTTATACAGGAAGTTCCTGTATGAGTGCCTGAGGCAGTTACACAGAGCAGTTGACATCAGACGCTCTATGTAACTGCCGTGGCAGCTCATGCAGGAATCTCCTGTATGAACTGCCTGCCGGTCTCCATAGCGCCTCATCCAACGCCTATGACAGCAGGGGAAAGTAGGCGGAGGGGAGCGCCTCTCTGGCTTGGCGCCCCCCTTCCACGCTTACCGGGTTCTGCCGGCCCTGGATGCAACTAAAAAAGATTTACAGCAAAGGATGCAGATCTATCACTTATCACACTTAACAGCTAATGCTGTCATGCCAGTTAGTCACTCAAGTAGTCATAACTGCTTGCATGGTTACATTGGATGCTAAGTGATGCTGCCCTCGTCTTTTGCAGAAACTCTGGTCAGCAGAGGGGCCTGTATACTTTAAATGCTAGGGCTACTCCCCTACCATCGCTCCTAAAATTCAACATGGTCTTGCCCATTCTCTTTTTCTCTTATTTTCAAAATTTGAATTCAGTCCAGTAAGCTGAACACATATAATTATTGTCTAATTTAATTATATTTCTCTCTCTCTCTCTCTCATTCTCTCTTAAATATGCAAAAAAAAAAAAGCATGACAGAGTTGCATTTATTTTATTATAAGAATAGTCTTATAATGTTATAATTTCTTTACAGAGAAAATAGTCTCAGTAATGGAATTCTTAAAACCATTTGTCTATATTTAGTTTTTCAATTAGCACCTATAAGTGAGAAATTAACGTAATTACTGCTGTGACCCCAAGACAGCTTCACTTCCAGACACAACAGGGGTTAAACAACCACATAAGTTTTTTGGCAATATCCACAGTTAGAAGAGGTTAGCAACTATTTAAACACCCGCACATTTCTAAACATAACTACAATCTTGTGTGACAGTTACCATGGAAACATATTCCTTTTTGTATTTCAAGGAAACGATTTTTAAAAGCAGACATTTGTGTGTTAGAAAAGTAACTCTTAAATATGTCGTATGTACATCAATTGTATCAATATGTTAGTGTTAGACTCCTGAATTTGAACTGAAATGCTTTAAAACTGATTTAAGAAACAGAAATTCTAGATTATTGCAGCACAAAATATACTATTGAAATCCTGTATTTCTGGAAAGACCAAAATAACCTGAACTTGTGGTAGTAAAATAACCTCTTCTGGTTGTACTAAGGTATTTATGAATATGTTACTAAAACCGTCTAAAAATGAACAAATGTTTCGAGATGTATTTATTTGCCTGTGAAAATGCAGATCTAACAATGCAAACCAGAGGAGGATGCTATTTCCTAGATGAGGAACCACAGACTATATATTACAGTAAATACTGAAGAGTTATTAGAAAAAAATACAGGGAGTGTGCACTGACAAATAAAACTGAAGAACACAATATAACTGGATACAGTATAGAAGTGAAGGAGGGGTGGTAAAGAAAAAAAAATGGAAGGTTAAAGCAGAGAAGGCATAATGACCATTATTGGACCAGGGCTAGGCTAGGTCTCTAGACAACTTTTGTAAAGCTTCAAGTCTTTCCCCCTTCTCCTTTGCCATCCACACAGCATTGTTTCATTTTACTGCTTAAAAGACACAAGTGATCAACTGAGCTGTGGCTTCTTTAAATTGAAAAGTATAAGTAGGCACCACTCCATGGGATCAGCTGAGCCTTAACTCGGGTACCAGAGCACTTCCATGACTTTTCTCCCAGGACCGGTGGGGAAGATAGAGAAACAGGGGCATGTAAAGAAGAAAGGGGGGGGGGGGGGGGGGGGGGGGATTTAGAGACACAGGACTGTATTCACACTTAAGAATGATTTAGGTTCTTAATTATATGCAAAAAGTAGTAAGACAACTCCCCTGACATGCCCCCAGTTTTCAGCTCCTTAACCAACTTAACCGACCTTCTTATCCTCGGACTGGATCTTGACTTGCGTATGTCAGGCCACTTATGCACTCAAAGTGCGCCCTCCAGATGTTACGCTAGTGTTACGGTAGTAACACTAGTGTGCCTAGAATCATATGGACCTTTATTCCATACAATGCCATTTCCGAACAAATGGACAGTGCTTCCCCTCATATAGTTCAGTCTTTAAATAATAACATGTAAGATGTGTATGTGTACTCAATGCAAGGTATGTTTTGCATTAAAGCAAAATAAAGCTATTAATCAAACAAACGTATAAAGGCCAATTCTTGGTTTCAACATAATAATTGCAGTAGTTCTCTTTATTGAAAAAAGGCACCACTGATAGTGACAGTAGTAATAAGCACCATCCACACAATCAAGAGACTAATGCTAGGAACACACTGGAGGGTTATATGACGATTATCATGCAGGTCATACATTAACTGTCAGATAGTTCCAACATCTTACCAATGTGCACTGTCCCACAATGCTGCAGAATCATCAGAAACTGCATCACATGATTTGTTTTTAGGGAGCGCCTAAGTTTACAAAATCAATGATGCCCAATGTTTTCTTCTTTCTTCATTGTGTACTGTTAAGTATTAAACAATCCAGCAATGAATCGTTTCAGTGTGGACAGTACAAAAATCAGAAGCATAATTATGATTAATTACAGTAACATTTTGGGATTTTTACAAAAAAACCTCGGCGTCTATCCATCTGAATGTATCATCTTGACCGCCACGGCAATCCCTCCAGTCTGGCCTGAGTGCCATTGGGGTATTTGACTTGCAGTTTATGCTGGCCTGCTGGAAAGGACTTTTTACACAGCTCTTCTGTTACTGTTGCTGTATCATAACTCTGGGCAACGCATGAATCTTACAGAAATTGTTATCCTATGTATGGGTCTGACTGATTTCCCTTTGCTTTGTAAAATTCATCCCATAATAGGAAAAGAAGGTTACACTAGGCTGATGATAACCTTGTGTGATTTTCCTGTATGGAGGCATGGTGTGTGTGTGAAGAGGAGGTGTGTGTAAAGGGAAAGAATGGCTGAAACTTTATAAGCTGCAAGTGATGAGTTCTGTAATTCACCTTTCCCACATACTGTACAATGCACTATGCACTATTTTCTAGCGGCAGAGACATAAACTTCTTGGTTATTATAATCAGAGTTTGAAAACAGTGTGACACCTGTCATATTGTTTCATTCCAGTAAATGCTTATATTTTTAAAAGTTTACCTTTACACATTGTACATAGCTACATAGTTAGGGTGTAAGCTTTCATTAGATTCTGCATAACCCTTTGTTGTTTATCTAGCTGCCCAGTTCTGTCTAGGATCTTATTCCCGTTGTCCTCATTTTCCCTGTAACCCAGGGCTGACGACTTTTTAAAGCTTCCTTCCAGGAGATCTTTGAGAAAAGCCATAGATTCTGTGTAAGGTGGTGGGTCTTAATGATGCAATTTATGCATAAATCCTTAAGCCCCGCCCCCTGTCAGGCACTTCTGTAATCTCTAGTGTTCCAGGGGTGGGCAGGGCTTGCTAAAATTATAAAGTCCCGCCCATCCCTAGTAACTCTAGGGATTATAATAAACATTGACAGGGGGCAGGACTTGAAGGAGATTTTCCGGCTCTCCCGGGATACCGGGAGAACTGCCTAAATTTCGGGAGTCTCCCGGATATTCCAAAAGATGGCAACCCTGCTGTAACCAGTAACTGTCTTTCTGCAAATTGTTACAACTCTGTGAATTCTGTACCACAGTCTTAGAATTGTGTTATACTATAGCCTTGCCATCTAACCAATATGCATGTAAGCGAAAATTGACAACATTGTACAGAGGGCCGGATTAAGGGTCTCTGAAAATGATCAAGGGCGCACACTATATAGTATGCTTTGGAGGAGAATGTCAGTCCCTGAAATTCATCCTTATGCCATCCCATTGTTAATCTGTCCCTGAATTTACTGTCCACCAAAGGAAAGACTTATTAAATACAGAGATGTCACTAGTTCAGCTGCTTCAGGTTAACACTTGAAGGGGTTTATTTTATGTAACACAATTTATTTCTAGGAACAGGTTTTTCCTTTACTCTATGCTGATGTTAATAGGACCACATTTATAACAGCTGGTAGTATTAATCTTCCAGAAGCATTACAAAATCTATGTGACTACAAGGGCTTCCCGAAATGTATTTAATCCACTTAGTACATAATTTAACCTCTATGTTGTGTATCTTTCTATTTCTGAATTCATATTATAGCAGTTTTGGCAAAGAGATGGTTATTCCAACTTTCCATTACATCATGTGTTAGGAATGCTGCCAGTGCCGATTACATAGATCATTGCATAGACTACTCGCTGGACAAAATTAAGATTTTCAGATAACTCCACAGAAAGAAGACTACAGCTTCTCTTCAGTAAAAAAAAGATGTTTGCAATTGACATGAACTATTTAGTACAGAAATAAACAACCCAGTTTGATGTTTAGAATGTTCAATTGAAAACATTATATTTTGTATTTTATATTAAATGGCTTATCCAAAAGCATTTTCATACCTAAACACCTAGAATACCTATTGAAAATAATTTTATAAACAATATGTGAACAATTGTTAGCTCCCTATAGAGGTAGAGATCTGAGCGTATCTCCTCATGGGCGTGAGATTTTATGTAGAGAACTATCTAGAGAACTAACGATAAGGATGCCTAGATAATAGAAGACTAATGACTTCCACAAATAGAAGGTATATGAATAATGAGCGCATGTGTTTTAGTGGTGTTAAGTTTATAATAGGATACAGTGCTATATTGGCTCAGAATATTATGAAGAGCCACAAGTGAGGTCTCCAAAAGAACATCATCCGCAAACAAGCATAGTTTGTGGACTGTGTCATATTTGCGAATCTCTGGAAATTCTGAAGATGGCCTGATTTTTTGGGGAAGGGGCTAAATGGCTAAGGAAATATTAAAGGTGAAAGGGGGCAACCCTGACGGGTGCCATTAGATATATCGAAGGCAGGTGAGCAAAATCAGTTGCTAAAGACTCATGCTGAGGTGCCCCTATAGGGTAGAGGAATCTTAGGGTAGGCTGCGGGGAAGGGAGTCATAGTTTCAGGCTGCAAGAAAGGAAGTCTTAGGGTCAGGCAGTGAGGAATGGAGTCTTAGGGTCAGGCTGTGGGGAAGGGAGTCTTAGGGTCAGGCTGTGGGGGAAGGGAGGGTTAGGGTAATGGAAAGGGAGTTAGGGTAAGGATTAGGGTAAGAGATGGGGTTAAATTCATACTCACCATTCGCAGCAGTGTCTGTGTCTGCCAGTTCGCAACTGGCTGAAAGAGAACAGCCCTTTCTAAAAAGGGCCGTTCGCAGCGATGACCCATACCCACAAACTTTAAACTTCTGAATATAGTGTATAAATGACATTAAAGTTATGTGCAGATACATTTTAAAAAAGTCCGTTTCCAAGAGGTCAAAAGGTCAGGGCAACACAATAACATGGGACCGGATCCAGACCTCGACAAAATGACTGCACACCATTATAGGTTTGTAATCTCCAAATCCATACTTATATAATGCAAGGGTTTCTGATTGTGAGCTGGTCTGGGAGAAGGAGGTATGCTTACTGTCCATTAAGGGCTGGTTTCAGCCCTTATGTACTATCCATACTTCTGCTCCATCCCCATTTTTTGTGGAGAGGGTACAGACATATCAAGGTAGGGTCCGCACTCATAACTTTGTATAAGCAAAGGGAGTGGCCTCCCCAATGGAGGGCCAAATCTGGTTGTCTGATGTGAAACCATCACTGCTTTTTCGCTTGGACCATCCTGCACTTACATGACCAATAAGTGTACCCTAAGACACTTGCCAGGACTGGTTTAGTTTACATAAATACCTGATTAAATCATCAGGCACCTTCTATATACTATGTCTAAGTAGACATTATATATATTCTCACTAAAGCTCTGGATATTATATAAACCAATGTTTTTGTGTGTTCATATTTAACGTGTAATGTTATTAGATCTTGCTGCTACAGAGCGATAACATCCAATCACTAAATATATTTCTAAATATGACTGCATGTATTATGCACTTTCAGACAGAATTTATTTGCAGGCCATCAGACCTTGCTTAAATGCCTCTCATAACACCTTTAGATACCATTTACATTCCATCAGACTTCCATTTCATGCGCCCAATATGTATCATCCCTTTCTGTAACATGTTATGATCTAAAGTTTGGTACACACTGGAGGGTTAACTGTTGATTATTGTGTAGATCACATCTTACCATTGTGTACCATCATACAATGCTGTAGAATTATTAGAAACTGCATCCCATCATGAGATTTGGAAGCTCTTAATTTTTGTGATCAGCAAAATCCCAATATCTGGATAAAACTTCAATGTGTACTGACATACTCTTTTCACTGCAACGATTCCCATTCTTATTTGCATAGGGCCACCTTGTGGGTGAACATACCATTGTTGCAAATCTTTATGGGAGCAGTTTGTAAACTATCCACAGTAAAATATAGAGCAGTGTGTTTGGGGGTATTGTTAACTTACCTGTGTGACAACAGTATAACTGTTTTTTTGTGGATGGTATGGTAACATCAGTTGCATAAAAATGTTGGACCAGTCACATGTCTGATCTGGTCCAATAGATTTCCAGGTATGTAACTCCCTGTATGTCCTCCTGCTCTTGGTCATCTGATATCTCTAAAGACATCACAGGAGTTAAAAATAAGAGACACCTTAAATTGAGAACTCCGAATGCAGCGTCAGCGGAAGTATGAATCTGGTCATCTCACATCTGTGTGCTGGGGATGGTTAATATCAAAAGATGGATTGGGTTCACATTTAACTTATGTGAACTAAAATACCTATTCCTGTTGCATAGTATATATTTACTGTGTTTGTTATTCGTGGTGCACTACAGCTTTAGAAACCTACACCCAACCCTCCAAGAGTATGGGAATTACCATAGTGCTATCAGTACGGCAACTGTGGATTCAAACCATTTCTGTGGTTACTAAATGGTCGAAACTGCACTGGTGTCTATAGAAGTTCCCTTAAAACCCTCAATGTTAGACTGTAAGGTTGACAAGCGCTATAAATGGAGGTATTAATGGGAATGGGAAGGGTAGGCAGGCTAAAAGTATTACAGAACAACTAAACTACACATAAGAAACAATAAGTGAAAGTGAACGGGAGAGTATCAACAAATAAATAGAGATTCTGGCTTCGTGCTTCCATTTAAGTCTAGTCCAGGGACAAGCCATGTGCCACAATGTGAGATAAAACAATAGGCCCATGGCAATGTGGGATCCAAACCTGACAGAATTGAGCCTTGTAGGCGGTATTGGACCATGTAGGAGAATGTTGGATATTGGGTTTGGCTCTACAGCTAAGAACCTATTACCACATGCTAATGTTGTGGCAGGAGCCTTAATAGTAGCTGTAACAGCAGTTCATTAAGGAGTCATGTCAGCATGGCGATGGCCATGGGGTACCTTGCGGCAGAGGTTATAGCTGGTTGGGTTGGTTCTTTACTCTCTGGGAAAGCTGGGATTCAGCTAAGATAGCTTCCTTTGCTGTACAGTAGTGCAATCTGAAGAGGACTTCATGCTGTTTGGCCAGGTTCTGAGAATGTGCTGTGTGCTATGTGCACAGTCTAGGAGCAGGTATTTTGCCAATATGGATGCTGAAATTTGATATTGATCAAGCTGAGGGAACACCATAAATCCACAAGCTATTTTCAATAGTTCTGTTATTATGGTCTTCTTGTGCCTCTTGGGGCCACATTTACTAAGCTGTGGGTTTGGAAAAGTGGAGATGTTGCCCATAGCAACCAATCAGGTTTTAGCTGACAGTCTCTATTATGTAAAAAGAAAGTGAGAGCTAGAATCTGATTGGTTGCTATTGGCACATTTCCAAACCTGCAGCTTAAAATATCTGGCCCCTGGAGTCAAGTGAAATCATTGTGTAGCTTCTGGTTGAAGTTCTGCTGGGCTGACACCACCTCTTCCACTTGGTGCTTCATTATGGGCGCGCAAGGTCATTAAGGACAATTGCGTAGCGGGGAGTGCA
This sequence comes from Limnodynastes dumerilii, assembly GCA_011038615.1. Classification (NCBI taxonomy): domain Eukaryota; kingdom Metazoa; phylum Chordata; class Amphibia; order Anura; family Limnodynastidae; genus Limnodynastes; species Limnodynastes dumerilii. The sequence continues at coordinate 298,847 of WWET01000678.1, read as the reverse complement.
CGCCCCCTGCATTCCTCGCTCAAAGCTTACGGCCTCAGACATAGTCGAAATGGGCCTTCCCCCGCACCGGACCCTAATTTACATGGATATGTCTGCCTCTGTGGAGGAGATACGACCATCGTAAATTGGGGTTGCACCCCTTTTATCGTAACCATTGGCGTACATAACTATGTTACGTATGCCAGCCAGCATGTTATCGTAGTAAGGTTGTGTGCATGTTTACAACCTACAGGACGGGAATTATGATATTTAGAATCGAAATTCCCTTGTTGTACGTTATTCAGGATCTGGCCTATGCACTCTACCCCCAAGAAATTACACTTTAAGGTCTGTCAGTAGACTGACCTGCGGAGAGTCAGACTGGTATAATAGCTTAGCAAACTGGACTTTGGAGGGGAACTAGAGGCTACCAGCTTATGGTGTCGGCTATGGGCTGTGGCCATTTAGCCTGTGGGTTGAGGCTGCCGAAGGTGAGAACTGTACCGCTTAAGTGAAGCTTCAGTCTGTGTTCTCCTTCTAGGGATGTATCTAGAGGTCCAGACAGTAAGGGACTTACTTACTTTGTATTTGCGCTAAGCCTGAAACTTTCTACAATGGATGCAGCCTTATTACTTAGAAATTCATGCATGCATGATGCACGATGGAAGATGAACAGATGCACAGGTTGCTAAGTAATGAGGCCACATCCTTTTACAAAAAGAGTTTGAGTCTCTCAGCAAACACATACAGTACAACTGTCATTTACAACCAGCGCCTGCACACTCTGTAACCCTGTGTAAGTTAATTGTGGTAGAAGGTAAGGCAAGAATCATCTTGTTAGATTTTGTTATTAATTTGTTAAAATTACTTTTAAAATGTTGGAGGGTTTTGCTTTTCTATGCACACACAGAATGCAAAACGTCCTACTACAGAGATCGCTGGATGAGAAGACCTCTGATTAGAAGGAAAACAGCGCTGATACTGCAGAATAGGTAAGGATCTACTTGTGTTAGGGTTCCAAAGTACTGGACACAAATGTAACAAATATTGGTAAATAGATCCCAAAAATATTAACTAAAGGTGCATAAACATTTGCTTTTTCATTTTACAGCTGTAGACTTGGGAGCCACCATGCTGAGGAAAATGTAATGTATGTGGACAGATGATCTAATTTGAGATATGAGGTAATATACCAATCGTTAGTTTGAAAATACTGTGTATGTCTATAATGATATGATATTTTTAGTTGTATAGTCAGTATCTCTTTGCATATAAAAATTGCAGCTATGCATTTGTGTATGCTTTACCTCACCTTAACCAAACAGAAGTATCCGGGTTACACAGTAAAACTTGGAGGCTTGGCTTACCCTAGAAAGTAAATTGTTTGACAATTTAAGATGAATGTTTAATAATTTTTTTCTATTTTTTTTTACACGGTGCATAACTGTATATGACCTTACTGAGAAAGGGATTAGAACTACTTACCAGGAATCCCAATCTTTTTTTTTTGTTTAAAGGATTTGCTAGAGTGTTGACTATCTTCCTTCTATAAAGTGCCATAATTACTCTTTGACCATTCTGAGAAATAAACTATTTTGCAGACATATTTTGCATGCATTTCACTATTTGATGGCAGCTTAGTGGCTCTGGGTAATGAATAGTTATGGTTGCAAACAAAATATTTTAAATTAGCAACAGTCTCCTCTACACTCCCATTATGTTGTATGTGACCAGTCCCCAGTTGTAGCCAATCATTACTATTATTTGGGTAAGGTGTTTATGTATGTGATGTTTGGCGTTGGCAGCTTGCCTAGAGTTATATGCTTTATTTACGGTATATTCATCCTGCTTGCACAAATAAGATGATGCAGTCATTTGTCATGTATGTTGTTGTGTTAGCAACTGCCAAATACGAAATCACATGACATTGTATACGGTGGTTGAACAAATGAATAAGGAATTTTTTTTTCAGGTTTCACATCATGATGAGAGAATGAGAGTTAGCTAAGAAACGCTTTGAGAGCCTGCTGCGCAGAGTAAAAGCGGTTATCAAAGCCAAGTAATAGCAAACCTACTAAGGTCGGAAATAGCTAAGGGTCGGACTTGTGAATCGGACGGGGAAGATTCGGACCCTAAGTGTGGCGGAAATATACACACCTAAGGATTTGCATAGAAATGGGCTCATCATTGAGATGAGGGAAAGTGGGCGCACTTACAGGATTAGGCAACTAATACACATAAGGCCGGAAGTTACTGCGGCCAGATAGGGCAAGTCCAGTAAGCGAGGGGAGTGACTGTTTTTACTGGTGGGTGTAACCTGCTCCGACTTGCCACTTAGTTGCATATATTTGCAGCCCGATCGCAGGTGGAAGTCTGAATACAGTCCAATAACACTTATTTATATAGTGCAGTGCTTTACAGAGTTCTTTAAACATTTACATCAGTCTCTGCCCCTCTTGGAGCTACATACTGAGGTCACTAACACATTCATACATACTTACACACACTAGGGTTAATTTAGTCTTCAGCCAATTAACCTACCAGTATGTTTTTGACATATGGGAATAAATGCATGCAGACACAGGGAGAACCTACAAACTCCACACAGATAAGGCCTAGTCCAGGAATCAAACTCATGACCCCACCACTGTGAGACACAAGTGTTGCTTACTGAACCACCGAGCAGTGTTGAAAGATTGCAAAGTTCTGGGATAAAGTTGTCAAATATATTAATTATACTTTTGCACTAAATATCTGTAAAGATCCCTTGGCCTTACTCAGTTTTGACATACGGAATTTGGGTTCCCCTGGAACATGATTATTTCCTGACAACTCATTCCTTCTCTATGTTTTACATTATTTCTTGTCGTCCCATTTTGTTTTTCCCTGTATCTTGTTTGCACTAAAATGGTGGCATTGTAATTGATTACATAAAACTAGCATGATGTATCTTTTACATATGTTCAGTTTATATGCTTTATACTAATTTGCAGAACCAATAAAAAGCTTTGTGGAGGAATATTGTGTTTGCCGCTGCTTTTCATGTTAAACTTTAAAACATTATTACATATAGAAAGTTAACGGGATGCGGTTGTCGGTCTGGCCAGTCCTATTCAGACAATGATACAGTCGCCAGCTTTATGGTCAAAAACCCTGGCAAACAGAAATTTTCTACTGGGAATGGATACTTATTTCGACCCGTTTCCAATAGCAAAAGGCTGTGGCAGCTGTGTGATAAGGTTATGGTCAGGGCTTAAGGGGAATGTTAGGGTTTGGGCTCAAGAAAGGGAAGGTTATAGTTAAACATAGAAACAAAGAAAGTGACGGCAGATAAGAGCCACATGGCTCATCCCGTCGGCCCAGTTGTTTATTTAAAACTATACTAGACCCTATTTACCCTCAATTTAGTTTGAGATTTAGGATATCCTTATATTTATCCCTTGCATGTTTACACTGTTCTACTGTGTTAGCCTCAACCACCTCTGATGGGAGGCTATTCAACTTATCTATCACCCTTTCAGTGAAGTAATTTTTCCGCAATTTCCTCTGAATCTACCACCCTCCAGTTTATATTCATGCTCTAGTGTTCTATAACACCTCTTCCTCTGAAAAATGCCACCCTCCTCTAGGCTCACAACCCTTGATATATTTGAAAGCTGCTATCATGTCCCCCCTCTCCCTTCTCTGCTCCAAGCTATACATGTTTAGTTCCTTTGGCCTTTCTTGGTATGTTTTGTGACACAGGCCATGGACCATTTTAGTTGCTCTTCTTTGAACAGTCTCTAATGTATTTATGTCTTTCTGGAGATATGGCCTCCAGAACTGAACACAGTATT
>WWET01000678.1:261844-281713 GCA_011038615.1 Limnodynastes dumerilii | reverse complement strand
CTGCGGCGCCTGTTCTTCTGTATGACGCTGACGTCAGCGTCACGCAGCGTCTGCAGTAAACAAACACAGCGCCCGGACAGTTGCGTCCAGGCTCTGTGTATGTGTTGCTATGGCAACACATACACAATGCCCGGACCGCTGCGTCAGGGCACTGTGTATGTGACAATACAGTGTCCGGGAATAATACTATTCCCGGACATTGTATTGTCTCCGGGAGAAAAGGGTCCTCTCCCGGGAGTCCGGGAGATCTCCCTGGATTCCGGGAGTCTCCCGGACGTTCCGGGAGAGTCGGCAACTATGGAGTATATGGGAATGTTATTCTGTCTTCTATTATTATGCTTTAAACACTGCTGTGAAAATGAATCTACCTCAGAGGTGTGCTTAGAAATGAGTGATGTAGACATTTCCATTTGATGTTTTTGTACAGTAGAAATCAATTCAGCATCTGAAAATGTTTCTCAGCACATTAAATGCTTTTAACAGGAGGAGAGTAAACACCAGAGCAAAGTGATAAATATTTTGTCAAACCATTCCATAGAATATTCACTAAACTAATGCCTTAATTGATAGCGAAAACCAGTACAGGGATTGAATATCTATAGAGAATATAGTCAAAAAACAAATCATTGCACTTGCACTACACTGTCTGGCACTGCCTAAGAACCAATAGCATTTTATCGATTTTTCCAGGACAGGATATTTTTTTCCAATTTATTTACTTTATATAGTGTTATAGATCGTTGGTACGACCTCACCTAGAATACTGTGTTCAGCTCTGGAGGCCATATCTCCAGAAAGACATAAATACATTAGAGACTGTGCAAAGAAGAGCAACTAAAATGGTCCATGGCCTTTGTAACAAATCATACCAAGAAAGGCTAGAGGAACTAAACATGTATAGCTTGGAGCAGAGAAGGGAGAGGGGGGACATGATAGCAAGTTTCAAATATATCATGGGTTGTGACCACCTAGAGGAAGATGGCATTTTTCAAAGGAAGAGGTGTAATAGAACACGAGGGCATGAATATAAACTGGAGGGTGGTAGATTCAGAGGAAATGTGCGGAATAATTATTTCACTGAAAGGGTGATAGATAAATGGAATAGTCTCCCATCTGAGGTGGTTGAGGCTAACACAGTAGAACAGTTTAAACATGCTTGGGATAAATATAAGGATATTCTAAATATTAAACTAAATGAAGGGTAAATAGGGTCTAGGTTCAGTATCGTTTTAAATAAACAACTGGGCAGACTGGATGGGCCATGTGGCTCTTATCTGCTGTCACTTTCTATGTTTCTATGTTTGTTATAGAAGTACACATGACCAAACATCCCAATATTTCTTTCCATAAAACCAATGTGTTATATTGAGCACTATCTGATGAAAGCCTAACACAGGAGTCAGGAAGTCTATACACAAACTCTTGTTTACTTACAGACTTCCCTCTGCCTTTTGTGTTCTAGTCAGGTTAGCACACAATGCCAAACTATAACTAGGAGTATGTCCACTCCTGTATTCCACTGTTTGTTACATTATAACACATAACAAACTTTTGCAAAGATGGATATAATAAAGACATTTTGGTCAGTAACTTTTCTGTGATATGAATCTAAATTTGTTGGAAACTATTACTTGTAGTGCCAGGAGCCAAGTCTATGCTGAGTCTAGATAAGGTCAGATGATAGGAAGTTCTATGAAAGTGCTTGTAATAAAATGTTGCTGTACAATAGGAGCTGTAACTGCCAGTTTTAGTCTATTGTGAATTATATCCAAACTCTTTCTCTGAAAGCCTGGAAACTATAGAACAGCGGAAAGAAGATATTTATATAATATTGACGTAGTTGGTGCTCCCCCCCGTGTTAATATCAAAAGGTCATTCTTGGAAAATTTAAAGGGCTACTCCAAATCATTTGGAACTGTTTAAATGCTTAAACCATACGGCTTCACATTTTCAGGACTGTAGAATAAATAAAAGAAAGTGCATCGATAAACAGTTTTAGTTAAATATTAGTGTTAGTTAGTGTTACTGGGACGTTTGCTTGTTCTATTGGGAGAAGCTGGGCAGAGTTTGGCTCCTGTAAGCTAATTCTAAGTTATACTTAATACATTAGTGCAAAATTCACATTTGGTTTTAGTGCATAGGTGTGTCTTACATAGGGGTAGACAATAAATACAAAACTGTAGAACGGGTACTAGTTGGATGAATAACTAATGGACGCCCTGTTCTAAATGTTAAACAGTATCTCATAATCTGCTATACATATCACTTGACTGAACTAATATTATTAGTTTGCATTTACAGCAGAAAGATATTTGCATTTCTTATTTACTACATTTGACTAAGGATGCAGTAACCTAATAGGGAGTGGTGAGTGTATATTTGTTGTTTGATCTCTAGTTTTCTTCAAAACTACAGCTGATCTGCTTATATTACAATAATTAGGTTATTTTAAAATAGAACACAGAAATAACAACCGTTATTACTATTAAGCATTAAGCATTAATAGATTTAAAAAAATGTATTACAGCATTGCTTCTTATTACAATTTTAAACATAATTTGATTGATTATGAGGTGAGGAAGTAACAAGTGTGGCATAGATATACATAACACATCAATAACAATGAACCACTCAAGAGATTTTAAAAAATCCATCATTGAGAGCAGAGCAATACATTTGTGATAATAAATCATGGACAATGAGGCTCCCTATGCTGGATATGGTAATGCTCTGAGTCCTGCAGGGATGCCTGCAGCTTCACAGCAGAGCTTCGCCCCTATATAATGGATTATCTGTCCCTGTACAACAATCTAAGATACCCAGATAAGTAGATCAACAATTCTCCATCAATTCACCGCAGAAGCATTGCTAGAATAAAAGATAGGGTTGCCAGTGTGCACCCCGACAACACCTTACACGATGTGCGTTTCGCCCATTACTTGATGCGGATTCAAAGAGTACACGTCCATGGCTGTGTGGGAGGATATAAATATAAATAAAATATGGGATAAAAAATGCAGCACCAATCAACAAAACCTCATGATCAATCACTTTATGTTTAAAATCTTAATTAGAAGCAATGCAAATTGATCATTTTTAATCTTTTCCTTTTTATAAGAACAAACAGGAGTGACAATATAAGTAGCAATACAACGTGCAAAAGTGGAAGTGAATGAGTAGCTGTATATGGGAGAAAAAAAAGGCCTTTTGACAACTAGAAATATTCAAGCACTACTAATAAGTAAGATGAGTTTATCAATAAACTTCTTAAGCAACTCTAAGGGTTTGCACAGAAGAAAAGTGACTAGGTCTGGAGATACTTGGACACCTACATTTCTCTCAGTCAATGCAGTCACTTTGTTCTAAACTCAGTAGATGATAGGGCAGTCCCACCAGCCCTATCCATACCACAGGACTTCTAGCATAGGTCAGATGTAGAGGGATAAATGCTATGCAGTTTGGCCTGAACTAAATACCAGCATGAATACATTTTAAATGTGTTTTTGTGGATGGTCACATTGCTGGATATTTAGGTTAAGTCCTCGCTGTTCAAGGAGATCCTATGGCCACTTGCTAGGTTACAGCTCTGAGTGTTTAGGTGTAAATACTTAATGATATAGGGGTGTATTTAGAGATCTGTGTACCGATCGGTCCTCAAATATACGCACACACGTAGCAAGGAACACCCACCAAAACCCCAGTCAGTCCCCTTGCTAATCTGTGCTCTCGTAGACTTACACCTCCATAGACCACCTCTAACTTTTCGTGTGCAGTCCTGTGCGTATATGTCTTCCATACGTGCATATCATAATAGTCGCGCCCATATTCCTTCATTATAATGCTGTTCCCCAGCCATTTTTATTTAAAATTATACGTGCGTATTTTTAAGTGTGAGATCCGGATGTATGTACCCAGGTGCGATTTACAAGTCCGTCCATTAGGCAGTTCCGCACGTATAGTCTACGTGAACTACGTAGAAAAAACGTTGAAACGTACCTAAAAATACGCACGGAAATTGCAAGGAAAACGGATCTCTGAATACAGCTCATATTAAGGAAATTGATCTGCAGTGTAGAGAGGTGGAGAGATATCTTGCTTTAAACATGTTGAGTGTTTGTATGTTTCTGTAGCGGGTTTGTACCCATATAAAGGCTTGAAAAGCATGGACAAGGTAAGGTGGACCTTTTCTTGTAGTGCTGGGATAGTAGTGAATGTTCTCAATTTCAAAAAGTCTGCCATTTTCCATTATTAATAGTACCACTGCCCCCTCTCTTTGGGCCTGATCCAGCGTTACGAAAATTCGCACGACGGGCGAATGCGAACGTACGCTCGGGCGTATCAACCTACACGCCCCTAGCACTCCCATAGTAAAGTCCCTGCTTACGGCGGCTATACCCTACACTGGGTACGACCGTCGGCCGTACGAAAATTCGCAGAAAATACGCTGAGAAAATACGCTTAGCACGCCCATACTGTACAATTTAAATGGCTATCCCCGCCTCCCTGTAGTAAAACGGGCGCCCAGCTGACCATCGTAAAAAAAATACGCCCCGCGAGCGAAAAATACGCTAACGATACGCCCGCTATTCGCTCATGACGCTCGGGCGACCGGAAGCTGTCATACTGGGCATGCGCATTGCAAATTTTTTGCCGAAAATTCGCATACGCTCGTCGTACGCTCGCTTGCGAGCGTTGCTCTGGATCAGGCCCTTTCTCTTAAGCCAACTTCTCTCCCTACTCTCACAAATACCTATTATTTAAATAGTAGTTAGTTACCTTCTAAGATTTTGTTCTTTTGTTTGTGTGGTAGGGAGAAGCATATTTATAATCAAACAAGGCAGTTATACATGTAACAGTACTTTTTTCTTTCTAATTCAACATCTATGGAAAATTAATATTATACCCTCAAATCTGATCAGTAATATATTGTTGTAAAGGGGTTAAACAGGTATTTTATCCACTGGTAAAATTGTGCTTAATATACTTCACCCCTACCAATCCTCAGCAACGGAAGGCAGATAACGCTGTAGTTTGCTATGATATGTAGTTCTAAAGCAAATAGAAACACATGTATATGCTGATCTGGTATCATAGGACAAACCGGCTACAGTAACTCTTCTAGTTATGCTATATAATAAGCTATTTTTCTGAAAACCTTACAAAATGACAGAATAATAGTGCTAAAACCTGAAGTGAAAATATATTAAGCTCTATGTATTTAGCTTTCACGGGTCTTTCTTTTCTATACTTTGTATATTTAGGAAATATCACTTTAATGATCACAGTTTTTTTCACTGAATAGCCACTTAGTCAACTCTTAACAAACTTATGGAATAAGGATATTTACACAACAGGATGTGTACTGATAAGTTCCTATATTTATGTTCTGCTCCGCTACATTGTTCTATAACGTGGCAATATTTAACACATGGAAAACTAATAGCAGAACAGCCAAAACAAACACTGCCTGCAAATTATGTTAATGATATACCTAATAAAGCCTATATACTATAAGGGGAAAAACCAATTTACAGTATGAATTTCATATTGGGGGTGTTGAATGGACTCCCAGCCACAATCTTTGTAGTATAAAAATTAGTCTGAGAAAATTCCCTTATAATATTTTGATATATTGTTTGGCTATTAAGTGCATTAACTTGTTTTTCCATTCATTTAAGGAGAGCAATTTTGACATTAATTCCACTTACTTAAGGAATGCAAACTAGTTGTCAAATATAACAATGATCACAATACAAAAAAGGTTTTTAGATTTTTGTTTGACAAACAGGTAACAAAAACATTTTCAACATAATTTCATGTCTCATCAGTTATCTCCATCCACACTCCTATCCGACCACTCTACTATGCTGGTGACTGTCTCCTCACCTCCTACCTAATTACCACTTCTCATTCCCCTCTTCTCCTGTGCTGCCTCTCTACCACCACACCTACCACAGCCTTTTAAGCTATCCTCCTCTCTCCAAGCCTTTAAACACTTCCTCAAAACACACTTCTTAAGGCTAGCCTGCCCTCCCCCTTCATCCCTGTGTCTCTTGTTTGTTTACACCCTCCCACATAGCATGTTAGCTCTCATGAGTAGGGTCATTCCTCCTTTCATTACCCTGTTCCTTGCCCCCACCCCACCCCCTTCCGACCATCTCTCTTTACTGATCATATCTCCTCTGCTTCTTCTGCTTTTTACAAGATTTGTACTTTTTATACTGTTCTTATTATACTGTATATAGTGTACTTATCGTTGCATTGTACTCATCTTTCATTCTCTATTTTGCAAATTTGTACCATCTCTTAAAATTTTGTACTCCCTATTGTATTGTGTACTGCACTGCAGATACCTTGTGATACCTTATAAATAAACATTTTAAAATAAAAATAATAATAATAATAATAATACAGATAATAACTAAGTTCATTTGACATAATAAAATATATGTTAAAATTACATTAAACTGTGTATTAATAGACCTACAATGTTAAATATATCACTGTGCATGATTTTAATCAATTCAAAAGTTAATGTGGTACAACCCAAATGATGATATATCTAAATGTTTGCAGGGTCTTATATGCAGTGTTCAGCAATAATATGCAATTGTATGTAAATCTTTATGTTGCAGAGGGTTACCTCAATCCTAACCCAGTTCAGTGAAAATATCGCTGTTGTCTTCTAAGAAGAAAGGGTTCAAACTAATATTTAAAAAATCTATCTGTTTTTCAAACCACAGTCTGATATAACTCCTGGCTCCAGTCCTCCAGCATCTTGTTATCTTATTATTTCTATTTTATTATCTCTATCAAATTATTACTTTTTTTCTCTTCTAGGCAATCTGAAGTTGGAAATGAAGGCTGGAGCACAATCTGCAAGTGTAATGTCATGAAAGCATATTTTTAAAATAGTTTTATAGAAGTTTTAAAATGCAGATGATAGGGACGGGTGGTATGGATAGTGTAAAGACATTATCTAGTTAAGCGCTGTTATGTGCTTTATATTTATTTCAGAGCCCGTACAATAAGCACAAGCCTCTCACATTAGACTGCAGCTATTCTATGCAGGTAATGGATTGTGAGTACAGTACAGTTATTTATTTTTAAGGGACATAAAAATGAACCAAAAAAACCCAAAACATTACATTTTAGCCATCTCACAAGACAGTAAATTGGTTAGGAATGCCCTTATCTTGTTTTTATTATTAGAAATCCAAAATATGTTTGCAGCAGGTAAACCAGGTCCAGCTCTCTTGCCATCAGCATATTCATGTGGGACAAAGCTTTTGCTAGAGATTTACCATAACATTTCCATATACAAATGCTTTAACCAGGTCAAAGTCTGTACAAAAATCTACACCCATTTATATGCACCCAAAATACAGGAAAAGGCAAATTGATTTTTGCCTCATGCAAACATAGTATTAAAAGAGACTGTAACCTAAACATACTAAAATAATTCATCTGCCAAACAAATACTTAAGCCATAGTCTAATCATTTGTTACTCATCAGTCTGTATTTTATTATGCTTAAGATTTGCATGTTGTATTGCTGATTTTATTAATGATTAGACATAGCTACTATTGAAATATCATTTAATGAATTAGTGTCAACACAATGGGGTAATAACAGCAGGGCTAGTAGTACTGGTGGAAAAAACAGGACTGCTTGGAGGCCCTCACAGAGCGTCCCCAAAATGGCAGTAGAATCTCACTTCCATGGATTTATCCTTTAGCTGGTGGAAATTATTAGGCTAAAATTCTTCGATTTTACACTAGGATGATTATCGGTCCCAGCAGGGGGTGAGCCGATAAACAGGACAATTTCCCACTAGGAAATGTCCTCTTATTGGCACCATACACCTCCTCTGCTGGGACCGATAATCTTAGCAGAAGAGGGGAGGGGGCAGCGCTTTCTGTTGCTGCTGCTGCTTTATATCTATGCACAAAGCTGCTCTGAAGATATACTTTAAATCTGTCAGAGCAGCATAGCACATAGATATACAGCAGTGGCTATTGCAGGCAGTAATACAGCTAAGAATCAGCCAAAGCCGCGCTTCACACAGCGCAGTTTCGGCTGATCCCTGTCTGTACTACTCCTGCAATAGCTGCTGCTGTATATTTATGTACTATGCTGCTCTGACAGCTGTAAAGTATATCTGCAATGCTTTCAGAGCAGCTTTGTACATAGATATAAAGCAGCAGCAGCTCTGAACAATAGGGAGCCATTCAGCTTCCTGATTGGCTCCCTTAAAATATCAGGAGCTTTCTCCCGATTTAAATCAAACATGTCGAAAGATCAAATAATCCAGAGCGTTTCTGGTGCTTTTATTTGACGTTTTAAAAATTTATCGGTACCATACACTAGAGCGATTATTTACCCGAGCACCCGATAATTGGGAGATTGGGCCGATAATCGTCTAGTGTATCGCCAGCTTTAAGCAAGACACACACTGGGCTTTTCAGCAGATAATCTTTCAAATCACACAATCAAAAGACTGTGTCACCAGATATCTTACAAGTGTGTAATGTCCAAAGATCTCCTAATAGACACAATACACACTTAAAAAAAACCAAAATATATCTTTCAATCGTTGATCTGGCATATTAGGAGCTCCAAAAGATCAAATCAAAAGATCATAGAACGTTTCAAAAGATTTTTGAGCATCTTCGGACAGTACACACTGGTAACATATCTGGTGACATGGGGCCTGATCCAGACCTATGCCCGCCGTCGCTAGGACGGCGGGCGTAAGTGTAAGATCGGCTGAAAAGCCGATCTGCGCAAGCGCTGGGCAGATGTTGCCCGGCGTTGCTACGGCAACGCCCAATCTTGGATCGGGCGTCCGTAGCAGCGCCGTAGGGACGCTGGAGGGGACGTCCCCTAGCGTCCCTACGTTCAGGTTAGTGTAGGTGGGCGGGGGGAACTAGTTTAATGATGGTGGGAGGGCGGGCTAGGTGGCTATACGCTCCTGTGCGAGCATATGGCCCCTTCCTTACGCCGGCTAAAGGGTAGCCTTCAGCCGACGTAAGGAAGGGGCCATACGCCCGCACAGGGGGAGTGTTGGAGAAAGTGAACGCCGATGCGCTATGCTTTAGTAAGCACAGCGCATCGGCGTAGGTCTGGATCAGGCCCATGGTCTTTTGATAGTGTGATTGGAAAGATTATCTGCTGAAAAGCCCAGCATGTACCCAGCCTTATACTAACATTCGTCAAATGATCAGGGCCCAGTGCAGTCCACTTTATACCCCAACAACAGGTCAGTAAGCAGTGCATTTTATGTAAGTACAGTTAAATAATATATATGTGTGTGTTTGTTTTAAAGCTTGTCTGGGATAGCAGCTGACAGGGGGTGCTGCTTCAGAGTGACTGTTTTGGAGACCTGGGTACCTCTGCCAGGGATGAGCTCTCAATTTAAAAATACATGATATATGACCCAAAGTTGGAACTTTGACAGTTTTAGAGTTTGGACCACCATAACAAAGAAGCCTTGTAAGTAGCTGGTGGCTTATCATATATCTGCAAATGTACTGTATGTAACAAATTCTCTGACTTTTATTATACACACACACATAATACTTGCAACAAGTTTACATTCTTCAAGACAAGTTTAGGCAGCTTTTGGGACTTTAAAGTGTTAACACAGGAAGACCTTTGTTCCTGTATTCATAAGGTCCCTCACATAATCTTGTAGAGACACCAGTGTTTAACATGAAGAAGATGATGAAAGATCTCCCTGTGTCTTCGAACACTTCTTACAGGGGTTGGAAGCGACTCAAAACAAATAATGAATGTCCAGGGAAACCAATGTTTCCAAGCTTAAAATACATATGCGAGGGTTCCAGCTATTTTTGCACTGGTTGCAGATATTCTTATTTTCCTACGATAGGTAAACATTACTAACACTTCTTACTTGTCACGCTGCTGCATTGGCAGCCTGGATGTCCCTCTTCACTCTCATCTCACACTCCCCCACAGATACATGTTACCTCAACAGACAGATATTTGAATAAGTGATTTTAAAACATCCTGTGAAAAAAAAACACAATTAAAGATGGAAACCGTAACACTTTCCTTCCTATCTCTCTGATTCTATCTCAGGTTATGTCTGGTTTGTATAAGGGGACAAAAATGATAAATGTAAAAAAACACTGTCAGTAACAAAAGCACTGGGAACCGTCAGCTGCAATAAAAGGATTCTACAACTCTTTTACCTTTAACCCACACTGTAGAACTCACTTCTTGTTCCATGTTCTGGGTATAACAGGCAGTATCAATGAAAAACTCACAGAGACCCTCATCTATAAGGGGCTATTTGTGGCACATAATGTAGAGGGAGTCTTAAGTACTGGATGATGGTTGCTTACTACATAGTGAACCGGATCCAGATCTCAGCTGCCACTGTGCTTAGAGTTCCAAGCGCAGAAGCATCCTAACTACCATACAGGCAAGGGGATGGTGCAGAAGTCAGGAAAGTAAGGGTTGAAACCAGTCCTTTCTGTACTATTTTCATACCTCCCTTCTCTCACACAGTAGAAGCACTTCCGCTAATTGCCATATCCCACCCCTGCAGTTTTATCAGGACAGAATTCTAGATCCGACCTGGTAATACGGCACCTGTAGTAATTCTATGAGGGTTTCCTGCTCTGTATTCCTTTACTCTGGGAGATCTTGGAGGGAAGAAAACGATGCCGGTATGGGAGCAGGGCTTATTTATGTGATATATGCAAATTGTATTAAGCCCCACCCCCTATCAATCGCTTCTGTAATTTATAGTATTCCAGGGGTTGGGTAGAACTAAATGACGTAATAAAGTCCCGCCCATCCAATTACTATAATGAAAACCAGGGGGTCGGGACTTGTGGGAGATTTGTTGGCTCTCTGGTGATACTAGGAGAGCTGCCCAAATTTTGGGAGTCACATGGATATTCCAGGAGAGTCGTCCAGTCCAGTATGACTTTAAATGAGTAGTTGAGGTGTGTGGGTCGGCAGCGAGAATGGAAAGGGTCATTCTATATAAGCCATAAGATTGTTTTTGTCCTGCCGAGGACAAGCAATCGAAGATCCCAAAGACAAATGTGCAGAGGCGAGAGGTTAATATTTATCCTATCCCAACCCTTATCCTAATTCCTACCCTAAACATCCCCTTCTATTACCCTAACCCTGCTTTTCCATTACCCCAACCCTCCCTTCCCTGCAGCCTGACCCAAAGAGTTCCTTCTCCACAGTCTGACCCTAAGACTCCCTTCCCCATAGCCTAAGACTCCCTTCCCCGCAGTTTGACCCTAACACTCTCTTACCAGTAGCCTGGCCCTAACCCTCCCTTCCCCATAGCCTAAACCTAAGACTCCCTTCCCCATAGCCTAAACCTAAGACTCCCTTCCCCATAGCCTAAACCTAAGACTCCATTCCCCATAGCCTAAACCTAAGACTCCCTTCCCGTTGGATATTTTTTTACTGATTGTTTGTTACACCTGCTGCTCTATTTTATCCTCATTGTATACATATATAGAAGTGTTTTACTATCAGTGTTTCAATCCTTTATGTTTTATTTATTTTATTGAATTTTTTCCTAGTTTCACCTTCAGATATCTACTGATATATTTACCCAGCACCTAGCACTTTATCTACCCTCAGGTTTAGTGGGACCTTTGTGCTAAGGGCAGCTTTATTTTAGAGGAGCACCACCAATATCCATTTTCCATACACCCTTACCCATAGCCTTACCCTAACACTCACTTCCCTGTAACCTGACCCTAAAACTCCCCATAGACCCCATAGAGAGGAAAGTTACTCCTGGGCTAAACCATGTTGATTGCAGGGGATTCGTATTTCATCTGTTGCAAACAGCATTAAAGTTGAGAGTTGATGTTTCCTAGCCCAAGTCTAAATAACAGTTTAATAGTAAAGTTTGTCAGTATCTGTATGCGGTAAGCAATTGGAAGATATATTCCTGCATGCAAAGAATACAATTAACTTGACTCCCCCTGAAAGCAACATGGTTTAGCCCAGGTGTAAATTTCTTCTCTTAATTTCAAGCTCCTTCTGCATCAGGTCCCTAATCAATAAGAATACACAGACTTATAAAATTCAGATGATTTAAAAATGCAATGACCTATAATCAGGGTTGCCGACTCTCCTGGATGTTCTCCCAGTATCCCGGAAATTTCCCAGGGGGCTTGAGGCTGTGGTTATATGCAAACCACGTCTCAAGTCCTGCCCCCCTGCCTGGCAACACTAGTATTAGTAGTGTTATTAGGGCAGGGTGGGGCATGATGATTCAATTGGCTTCTTTGCATCATTAATCCCCACCCCCTTGCATGCATCTATGGCTTCCCTCTGGCATCTCCCAGAGAAAAGCTATGAAAAGTCAGCAACCTTGCCTATAATTACAATTGTAATTAGTGGTGTGTGATAGGGGCTGTCACACAAGATGCAAAGCTGAAGTGGATGCCAGTAAATATATTTTTAATGTTACACTGGTTACTAATGCAAGGTTTTTTTTGTTGCCCTTGTAATTGTATGGTTCTTTCTGCACATAAGATCAGATCAGCAATGGGCTGATACAATCTGGACACCACAGAATGATGGGGAGATAGGGTTAGGGTCATTGCATAGTTTGTGGCTGACTTAAGATCTTAACTACAGAAAGAAGACTCCACCTATCATAAATAGAGATGTGCGGGCTCGGTTCTCAGAGACCCGAGCCCACCCGAATCTGGGGATCCGAGGCGGTATCCGAGCACAGCTCGGATGACGGCAAAATCCCGGATCTCGCAGGATTTTGCATTCGGCGCCGGACGCAGCGCGGAGGAAGGAGCGAGGGAACGCCGCAAAGGTAAGAAAGTAAGTACTGGGGGGAGCTAGACTGATGATGGGACTACTGGGGGGGACTACATGGACACATGATGAGAATACATTACAACGGCTGGGCTTGTCTGAGGTACTATGAATGCTGGCTGCAGGGGGCACAATTTTCCTCCTCTAAAAACTAGGTGCGTCTTATGGTCAGGTGCGTCTTATGGTCAGGTGCGTCTTGTGGAGCGAAAAATACGGTATATTCAGAAGCCGCGGGCTGTATAATGGGGGATACTAATGGGCTGAAGACATACAATGAGGTTACTGGGGGTTTGTCTGCGGTGCTGTGTGACAAGGGGCTGCCACGTGGGGCTGTGTACTGTATAGGGCTGTGTACTGTATAGGGGCACTGCCTAACCACAGTGTTTGACAGATTTGTGCGGCAATCACAAAGTGACTTCTGTCAAAGATCGGATCTCCGTGCGCGCCTTAGAAGTCACCGAGGCCAAACTCCTGCGTTGGATCTCATGGGGTTTTGGCATTTGGCGGCGGAGAAGGAGCGAGGGATGCAGCCTCTAGTGTCAAATACACTAAAAAAAGGGGAGACCTCTAGTGACCGAATGGACATTAGCAGCGGAACCCCAGAACAGGAAGCAGGAGGACATTTTGTCAAGAGCCAGAAGAGGCCATCTTCTAGCAACGGAGCAGCATCTTTAATCAAGAGGAGAAGATCTTCAATCAACATTTCGCGAGCAGCTTTCAACACGTCAAGAACTACTAGCAAGTCATTCCAAGACATATGACTGCAAAATGGTGAGTCGATTCTTCACTATATCTTTTGTACATATTTACACTATACATTATCCTTAGGTTTAGTTAGTACAAGGTGGCCACCACAATAGTTTAATAAATACACAGGGACAA
The DNA here is from genome assembly GCA_011038615.1 of Limnodynastes dumerilii. NCBI lineage: Eukaryota > Metazoa > Chordata > Amphibia > Anura > Limnodynastidae > Limnodynastes > Limnodynastes dumerilii. Next base: position 267,987 of record WWET01000678.1, on the reverse strand, counting down.
ATTAGTTAGTTTTAATGTATAAAAATTTATTGTTTAATCATTTATTGTTCATTCATGTTTAATATTTCTGTTTATTGGGAAAACTGTTGTTTTGTTTGTTTTGACACATTACTCTGCATCATTTTACCCCTTGTCAGGCTGACGCTTATAGTACTTGCACTACTTTTGTTTTCTGCCACTGCTGTGTGGCAATGTTTCATAGATGTGCTATAAACTGCAGTGTGTGTTTGTGCCGCTGCTCTGTTGTTTAGTAATAGTAAGTAACAAGCCAGCCCGCTGCAGCGTTTTGGCCTAAGATGCATGAAAATAATATTGTTACCTGTGAGGTGCTCAAAATTGACTATAAATTACTGCAAATTATTGTTAATGGGGTAAATAATAATATAGGGACAATAAAGAGCCAAATTATGCGATTTTAGCATTTTGTAGCAATTTTTGAAAAAAATACAGATCCAAAACCAAAACCAAAACCCAGGCGTCAGTGAACATCTCTAATCATAAAGAAATAAACTAAGCAGCTTGCCCAGTGACCCAGCTCCATATGTCCATAATATCTATTCAAGTATTTACCTTATATTTTAAAAATCATAGACAAATGCACTGTAACCCAGAGCACCAGATTTTACTATTTGTCAGAAACTTTGAATTGAATCCAGACTTGAAAATGCCTGTGTTTGCTAAAGTGCACGCACAAGCGATTAATTACCAGGACAGATATGGATCCAAAAGTTCTCTTCTGCTATTTCTGACAGTGTGTTGGGATGGGGCAGAAAGTGATTTGTATTTGTGTGTGTGTGTGTGTGTGTGTTGGTGGTGGTGGGAGAATACAGCACAATGAGTGTATGCTAAGTGCACACCATACTATCCAGACTTTTGTGATATCCACCATTTTAATTTTGGATGGTACAAATGATTTAAGATTTAAGGAAGGGTCCAAGGGTCATATCACTGTATGAGTAAAGGAAGTGGTCTCTTCTTGCCCATACGTAAGGCTGAATCCAGTGTCAGACCTGGTCAACGTTATTAAAATCTCAGTAACTGAATTTAATAATCTACATAATTGATGGACAACCTAATACTCTTTAAAGGCCCGTGGGCTATGATGAAGTCTATATTCACTTTCCAGGTTATGTGAAGATATATATGGTTTTTATTAGTATTTTAATTATCATAAATGTTCATTATTTGTGATATTCAATGTTACTTTGAGTGTTTTCTAATTGGAAAATGATTTTGTCTTTTTTTGGTCCTGGTTTAATAAATACTAAGCCTTTCATCTTGCTGGTTGAGAGAGCGCCAAATTATCCACTTGAGAATAATTTAAGAGCACACTTATGAACAAATATGTTCATATTAATTCCTTGTTTAGGCAATATTAAACTAGCTGCACTAAATTTCAATGTCTTGGAAACATTAATTAAAAGAAGAATGTTCACTGTATGAGGGCATCTTTTTAAAGGATTCTATTGTTAAATTAACAGCCAAATACAGATGGGATCTGTGGGAATATCGTTGCTTGTAAAAACAGTCTCCATAAATAGTGAGGAGATTAAGACTTCTCACATGATCATCAGCAATGAAGGGTAGGAAGGATGTTGCTTTTACGTTGAATGTTAAGTTGTAAATATATATATATATATATATAGTCACAAAAAGGAAAATGAAGGGCTCTTCTCTCAATGTTGATGCTAGGTACAGAGGTGTTCAGACTGGATAGAAACCCAATATATCACTATGTAGATGTCAGGCACTCACTGTCTCCAGAAATAAATAATCACACAACTCAAATTTGGTCCAACGTTTCAGTTATTGCTAACTTTCATCAGGGATAAAGACAACGTTAAACAATGTTACATTTATAACTTACCCCATACCCGTGAAAACACCCGTTCTCGTGTCCCAGACCACCGTCATTGCGCCGCTCCGTCCCGGAAACGGAAGTGGGCCCGGAGGGGCGTGCTGAGAGTCGTCATGGCAACACTGTACACAAACAGAAAAAAATTGAATTACAGCAATCGGAAGAAACTAAGAACAAGATTATGTGATACTATCCCATATTAAGGTATAAACTTTGAACCATATGTATACAGCAAACTATGTATATCAAGATAATTTTGTACACAAGGGCTCATATGGCAAATGCTCAAGAAACAGACAGAATGACAAATGAAAAATAACAAAATGAAAAATCTAAAAATTCAAAAAATAATCAAAAAAATAATCAAAAAAAATAATAAAAAAAATAATAATAATTGTTCAAAAAATAAAGAATAAAATTAAAACAGAAAATCAATCAAAAAATCAATCATGAGTAAGAAAACAAGAAAAGTTAATTTGTTCATTTAATCCATGAGGAGACAAAGTGGGTAGTCTGTGGATCCAATAGGTCTCACGTTGTAGCAGACGCCGATCTCGGTTGCCACCTTTAGTAAGCGGGGGGTACATGGTCTATCATTTTGTATACTAAGGTGGCCAAGCTATGCTTACACTCAACAAAATGCCTGGCCACCGGTTGGTCAATGAATTTTCCTCCCAGTGCTTGCCTGATTGACGATCTATGAATCACCATCCTCTCACGGAAAGTTCTTGAAGTTTTCCCTACGTACATAAGTCCGCAGGGACATCTGATGAAGTACACCACAAATTGGGTTTGGCACGTAAGATGATGTTTAATGAAAATTCTTTGGCCTGAATGTGGATGACTGAAAAAAGATCCAACCTCTAGATATCGACAGGTTGTGCAATTAATGCATTTAAAACATCCTGGTTTGAGCCCTGGAGATTTAATGATGGTGACATCCGACTTTACAAGAATATCTCTAAGATTTCTGCTACGCTTGTAAGATGTTAAAAGTTTGGAATTCTTCATGTTACATAAATCTTGGTCATCTGTTATAAGATTCCAGAGGCGTTTGGACTCCACATTAATCCTTTTACTTTCTGTGTTGAATGTTTGAACAAATGGTATAACATTTTTTTGTTGAACAGTCTTGTCCTTCACATGTAGAAGCTCTGCTCGGGAATAGTTAATATACTATACAATACACATTTCATCCTAGTTATCACAATATAATACACATTGCATCCTAGTTATCACAATATAATACACATTGCATCCTAGTTATCGCTATACAATACAAATTGCATCCTAGTTATCGCTATACAATACAAATTTCATCCTAGTTATCGCTATACAATACACATACAAATACACAAAACATTTTACTGGGCTACATTCAATTAAAGCAACATTCTGAAAGTAAAACTATATGAGGAATTAACTAATAAAGTATAGAAATCTACACATATTAGATATACCTCCATCCAGCTTTCTTAGCCTCTTGTGTGTTTCTAAAGCCATCCAATCTCCCCCTCCATGTGTGTCTCTAGAGCCATCAAGTCTCTCCTCTCGTGTGTGTGCCTCCAGTCCGCCTTTCTGCCCCTTTCTTGTGTGTGTCAGATCAGCCAGCCTTTCTGCCCCTTGTTTATGTGTCCTATAAGCCTTACTGCCCCCTCCTGTGTGTGTCCAGAAAGCCTTTCTGCCCCTTCCTTCTTTGTATCGGACCAGCCAGACTTTCTTCCCCTTCCTTTTGTGTGTTCAAAAAGCCTTATTGCCCATTCATTGTGTGTGTCCAGTCAGACTTATTGCCCTTTCATTGTGTGTGTCCAGTTAGCCTTACTGCCCCTCCTTCTGTGTCCAGCCAGCCCTTTTGCCCCTTTTTATATTCTTTTCAGTCAGCTTTATTGCCCCTCCTGTGTCCAGTAAGCTTTATACGCCCTCTGTGTATTCAACCAGCATTATTGCCTCTTCCTTCTGTGTATCCAACCAGTCTTATTGCACCCTCCTTCTGTGTCCAGCCAGTCTTATTGCCCCCTCCTTTTGTGTCAATTTGGTCATATTGCCCCCTCCTTTTGTCCAGCCAGCCTTCTTTCCCCCCTCTTAATTTTTGTCCAGCCAGCATCATTTTCCCCCTCTTAATTGTTGTCCAGCCAGCCTTCTTTGCCCCTCTTAATTTTTGTCCAGCCAGCATCATTTCCCCCCTCTTAATTGTTGTCCAGCCAGCCTTCTTTCCCCCCTCTTAATTTTTGTCCAGCCAGCATCATTTCCCCCCTCTTAATTTTTGTCCAGACAGCCTTCTTAGCCCCTCTTAAGTTTCATCCAACCAGCCTTATTTCCCTCCTCTTTATTTTTGTCCAGTCAGTCTTCTTTGCCCCTCTTAATTTTTGTCCAGACAGCCTTATTTTCCCCCTCTTTTATTTTTGTCCAGCCAGCCTTATATCCCCCTCTTAATTTTTGTCCAACCAGCATCATTTCCCCCCCTCTTAATTTTTGTCCACACAGCCTTCTTTGTCCCCTCTTTATTTTTTGTCCAGCAACCCTTCTTTGCTCCCTCTTTATTTTTTGTCCAGCCACCCTTCTTTGCCCCTCTTTATTTTTGTCCAGCCAGCCTTATTTTCCCCCATTTTATTTTTGTCCAGTCAGCCTTATTTCCCTCCTCTTAATTTTTGTCCAGCCAGCCTTATGTCCCCCCTCTTAATTGTTGTCCAGCCAGCCTTCTTTCCCCCCTCTTTATTTTTGTCCAGCCAGCATCATTTCCCCCCCTCTTAATTTTTGTCCAGCCAGCCTTATTTCCCCCCTCTTATTGTCCAGTCAGCCATATTTACCCCTCTTAATATTTGTCCAGCCAGCCTTATTTCCCCCTCTTAATTTTTGTCCAGTCAGCCGTATTTACCCAACTTAATATTTGTCCAGTCAGCCTCATTTCTCCCTCTTAATATTTGTCCAGCCAGCCTATTCCCCCCCCCTTTATTTTTGTCCAGTCAGCCTCATTTCCCCCTCTTAAGTTCTGTGCAGACAGCCTGATTTCCCCCTTTATTCTTGTCCAGCCAGCCTCATTTCCCCCTTTATTTTTGTCCAGCCAGCCTTATTTCCCCCTCTTAAGTTTTGTCCAGCCAGGCTCATTTTCCCCTCTTAAGTTTTGTCCAGCCAGGCTCATTTCCCCTTCCTTCTTATAGATGCCTCTTTAGTGTGTGCCCCCTCCGTGCTATTCCTCCACACTCCCCAAAGCAAAATACCTTCTTTCCACATAATAAACTTACCTTTTCCTTCTGTCTTCTTACCTCCAGCTCTCTCCTCTGCGGTGCGCTCTGCAGAATGACGTCAGCGTGACCCTAGGTCACGCCGGCGTCCTGTGAATGGAGCTGCGGGCGGGTGAGCAGGGCATCGGGACCCAGCGGCGTCTGAGTAAGTATTTGACGCGGAAATGTCACATTATCAGTGAGCAACAGGTGACATACAGTGTATGTCACCTGTTGCTCTCTGAAAACGGGACATTTTGGCGTACCGAAGCGGGGCACGGGAACAACGACACAGTCCCTCAAAAAAACGGGACTGTCCCATTCAAAATGGGACGTATGGTCACGTTATATATGACCCAAAATTGGGACTCTGGCACTGATTCAGAGACTGAAAATAAGAGAGGTAATTTACACCTGGGAAAAACCATGTGATTTCAGGAGAGTCAAATTTCATCTGTTGCAAACAGTATTATAGTTGAAAGGTGATGTTTCCCAGCTCAAGTCTAATTAGCAGTTTGAAAGTGAAGCTGATCAATATCTGTGTGCAAGAAGCAAAAGCAAATTTCTCTGCATGAATACAATAAAAATGTATATAAATTAACTTAAATCAACATGGTTTTGACCAGGTGTAACTTTCCTCTCTTATTTTCAGTCTCTGAATCAGGGCCTCTGACAGTCATAGTTGCCAAGTCCGCTTATAACAAGCGGAATTGGGCTTCTTTTTTTCTGTAGTCGCTGTTTTTTTTCCGCTTGTCGCGGGTTGCGGTTTTTGTTTTTTTTTTCTTTGCAGGTGTCGGCAGAGCAGCAGGGAAGAAGATAAAGGCTAGGTAAAGTATATAAGGTGTGAATAGGAGGGGGAAGTTAATAATGGGTTAATAGGTTTTAAATAGAGTGTGAATGCATACAAATTGAATAGTGTGAGCTAGAGTAGAGGGTAGCTTAACATAATAAGATAGGATAGGAGGAGGGGGATTAATTTAGTGTGTATTGCAGATGATACAGATAGACAGAATCAGACAGGTAGATAGAATCAGATAGGGGTATGTAATTATTTATATATATAT
>WWET01000678.1:239516-260336 GCA_011038615.1 Limnodynastes dumerilii | reverse complement strand
TATATATATATATATATATATATATATATATATATATATATATATATACATACACACACAGTTTAAAACTGTTTTGGGCTAAGTGCGCTCTGAAAAGTATATTTATATTAGTGTAGTGAATAAAAACTAAAATTTTCTTGAGTAGAAACTTGTTGTGTAAGTACCAGCAACCCGTGTCTCTGCCCAGTGTCAGAATACATATTGCAAATAGATAGGGACTCACTACACTAATAAGTAACTTTCAGGACACATGAGCAGTCCCTATTAATGCTTAGGGTTAAACAGTTTGAATTTGTTTTTTATGATGTTAGAAATTACAGGTCGTGCTCACCAGTGCATTTATAATTGCTTAATGGAAGACAGTCAGTCAGTCAGTCAGCTCAACAAGCTTGCCTTTTTGCCTTTTGCTTTGCTGAAAAAAGCTAGCCGCGATGATTCAATAACCTACAAGGGACGAATGTCAATACATTTTTATTCAGATCTAGTTGAAATACTCATCTAAGATTTTGAGCTACGGCCTTGAGCGTTCTCATATTAAACTCAGACGGATGTTTCTAAGCATCCTGTTTAAGATGTGCCATCAATGTCACCAGATGCGAAGGACACAACTTCCTAGTCTTTAAGTAAAAAGAAACCCAAAATGTGTATTTGCAGAAGTTTCAAGTACTATCTTAGCCGTGTGAAGTTTAGTCCTAAACCCTTTTAACTAATCACAGTAAATGCTCTGACAAATAATTATGGTTATAGCTGGGTTTTTCCACCTCTATATACCATATAATTCATACATCAAACTTGATTTTCGAACCACTACTACAATATTCTGAAAAAGTACCTCAGATCATCAAGTGTGTTCCAAAAGTTTGTCCTCTGAAGATCTTTAGTCTGTGAGGCTGTAATTATGGACTGGATCCAGAATTATTCAAATTATCTGAATGTGTAAGTAGTGTGTGTTCTGAGCATGTGCGCACATGGTTGTTACGTACCGGAACACACTACAAATAATTCTGGAATATGCTCTGCAAGCCTTTACGACTGCAGAGTGTAACGACCAGCCCTGCCTAGAGGGTATATGCATGGTGGGAGGAGGGTGGTATTTAACTTGGTTAAGCACTTATATACGATCCTTCATTATGCACCAGCCCCTTGTTACATGGAGTGTACGCATAAGATTTAAGGTAGGGATAACAGAATGGAAGTTCCGAGGGAAGTAAACTACAGCAATATAGGATTGTACTTTGCAAAATCTCAATTCTGACGCCAAGATTTACAAGGACATTATGAGCCTGATTCAATAGCCTCACAACTACGTATTTTGCGGTGCAAAGCTAATTCTGCAAAAAAAAAAATTCTGATTTTTATTCGCATCTCAGAGACGTGCAGAAAAATCAGCTACCGCAATAGATGGGAAAATAAACACTGTGAACATTTTCCCATCTATTGCGGTGCAAGTTGTTAATTGAATCAGGCACTATGTATGTTTAATTATGGATCGGGCCTTATATAATTAAAAAGGTCTTCCCAGAATGGATGGGTAGCTTACACAAAGAATCAAAAATTATCAATTTTGAATCATATTATTAGCATTGTACATTTATTTACTATAAAGCCTCCCAAAGTAGCAAATCTGCAAGCAGGTATCCACAATTGTTGATATAGAGGTTTGTAGCAGATTGAATAAAATACCTGATTGATGTGTAAGTAGAATCTATCTGAAGCCCCAAATATTATAGGAGGCTGTATTAAAGAGAGAGAAAGCAAAAGTGACCAGCTTAAGATGGCTTCAGTGGTTCTCATATTTGTTCTTACTATAGTAATAGATTTTCTTAGCTTGTATATCTTGTCTCATCAGCCTAGCGATCTCAGTAAAGAGGCTGGACATGACTCAGCTCTGCTGCTTGTTTGTAATGTTACCAACACTAAATCCGTAAAACATAGGAAACTACCATGAGTCAGGAGATCACAGACACTAATCCATACACATACTGTATGGGGTATATTAAAAAAAGAAAAAAAAAATAGATATGAATGGAAACAATCAACAGAACATTAAAATAGACTGAAAGTTTACAGGAATAGCAAGATGTGAGCATTATAAAATAACAGATTTTGTTGCTTTTTATTTGCATCTACTGATGTCATTACATACCCAACTTAGATAAGATGGTGTTATGTGACAGAATCTCCTGATAAGCTTATATGAAGCGGTTTGTGAAGCCAAAAGTGTTGCACATGACATCCCCCCTGCGAGTCCCCTTTACTTAGGAAAACAAAGAAATGGAGACAAGGGTGCTGCGGTTAAGGGGACAAAGCAGCTAGAACACACCTGATGATATTTCCACCAATCCCTCAAGATATAGACAGTAAAGAAAAATATGTGGGTGTAAAGCGCTGTGGAAAAAGGGAATCAAACAACGGGTAGTGAAGGGGATGTGGGGGGCATTTGTTGAAGATAACAAATAAGGAAGAAGATAAGGTGACAAAGGAATAACTGATGAAAGGAATGGGATTTTCTATTAAAATTCAAAGCTGATAGCCGGATGCGGCTTAGGCTCGTGCGCGGTGAAATTTCACATCTTCCCCTGCATGGTGGTAATTATACTCACCCAACCACTTTTCAATCCTTCTCCTCCTATTAAGCCACTTTAAGTATTGGAGCTCTGCGGAATACATCTTTGCTCTATAAAGAGTTTTCATTTTGCTGCTGGTGACTCTCCGTCGGCTTACTGCCTCCGACAAACAGGTGTCTCGAGCGGGATTGTTTACAAGAGAAGTCAGTAAGAGACACTGTGTATCTATATAAGGGTTCATTTCCTTGGTATCAGTCTCTGATGCAAATTGAAAATCCCCTTCTTCTCTACCGTTAAGAGTGCTGATTCTAATATAAATGTATGATAATCCAACCTCATTATAATGACACTCACTGTTTTATTAATTGCATTGTTTTTATGAAATATTTGTATTAAATATTGTCTTACCTACTATTACTGTGGGCATCTTAGATTTTTTGAGATTAGTTATTTATTTTAAGGGTGATTACAAGCGCCTGGTGTGTTTTCTTTATTGTATTATTTGTTTGGAGTGGGGCATCACTCCTATACTGGTGGCTGCTGTTTTTGCCCACAGGTGTTTTCCCTGGTTTAGTGCTGTTTCTCTTTGAGCTGATGAAAGGAACATGTGATGATTGGCAATTGGAATTCTGCCCCAAAAATAGATAAACTTAAAAAAACAATTAATCAATAAAACAAGTGAACACTATAATAAAATTAAACGATTAATCAATAAAACAAGTGAAACTGAAGTAAATTATTAATTCAATAAGACCAGTAATTCACGTGATTTTTTGCTTAGTGAATGAGGCCCAAAAATAATATGAATACTAAAAAAATACCCCCCCCCCCCCCAAAAAAAAAATATATAAGTGCTATTTGGAAGGATTAAAATAGATCTATTGATACTAGTTAAACAATGGACCATAAGATAATCTCACTGTACTGAATACCCATAAAATGGATGAACCAATTTGATGAAATAATGTTTAAAACTCAGTCACTTAATGAAGAAGGTTCTCTCAATAGGATCGATAAATGTTCCGTATAAAGGTCCAAGCTAGAATGAGTCAAGAGTCTCTAAAATACACTTCAGTTGATTCCAATTTACATGTACTGTCCTTCTTTCATAATAAAATGTATATAGAAGTGAGATGATGCAAGCTTACGGACCGATGAAATTCACACTGTCTCTTTCCGATTCCTGTGTTGCGGCGTCCTGTCGGAGATCAATACGGATGGCGGGAGAATTGAATTTTTGAACATCTGTTTCTCTACAGCTGTTCTACAGGACGAGTCTAAGTGCTGTCATCCATTGCAGGGAAGATGTTGGATCTCTCTCCCTCTCTCCACGTGCAGCGGACTGTTTCTCAGGGAAGCCCGCGGCTACAGGGTAGCACCACTAAGCTCCGGATGTTAAAAGTCCCGGGAAAGAGCTAAAACGGTGCTAATTGGCAGCTGGAACTGGGAGATAACTTCAAAGCCAAAAAAGACAAGTACCCCTCCAACGCGTTTCAAATCCTATGCGATTCTTTATCGAGGCAAAAGCTTGATAAAGAATGAAAGCAAAAAGTCCGCTGCACGTGGACTATTTTAATCCTTCCAAATAGCGGCACATATATATATATATATATATATATATATATATATATATTTTTGGGGAGTATTTTTATAGTATTAGTATTTTTCTGGTCTTATTGAATTAATTATCTACTTCAGTTTCACTTTATTAATTGTTTAATTTTATTATAGTGTTCACTTGTTTTATTGATTAATTGTTTATTTAAGTTTATCTATTTTTGGGGCAGAATTCCCACTGCTAATTAGAAGTATATTATCATATCAGTATATTATCATTCCAATTCCTTTCAGTCACCTATTATTTTATTTCAGGATTTCATTATCCTCAACAAATGCCCCCCACATCCCCTTCACTACCCGTTGTTTGATTCCCTTTTCCACAGCGCTTTACACCCACATATTTTTATTTACAGTTCCCTTTACTTACCTTTAGTGGCAGCAGGAAGCTCCCAGTATCGGGACCTGCCGCCCTCTCTTCTGCCCAAAATGAAGAAGTTCTTGCCACCTCCAAGATGGTGGCCGGGGTCCTTCCTAAGGACACCCACTGCCATCTTGAATGTGGCAGGAACTTCCTGAATGCAGAAGTAAGGTGCAGAATGTGGAGATAGTGACAGTGCATGAGGGACCCGCTGCCTTCCCGAATGTAAGGTAAGGAATTTGTAAGGTGGAGATAGCGGCAGGGGGTCCCTCCTCTGCTACCTAAAAACAACAGGAACAGTCTGTTGCTAGGCAGCAGAGAAGGGACCTGCCACTGCCATCTTGAGAATACTGGGGGGCTGGAGACACATGGTGAGGGATACTAGGGGGGGCTGGAGACATGATGGTGGACCCGGGGGTGGGGGAGCTGGAGACATGATGCATGATGGGGATATTGGGGGGGAGATAAATGGCCAATATTTTTCCCGTCTTTACAACGGGTTTTAGACTAGTAATAATTATAAATAATGTAAGATATACAATTGTACTTACAAATATCTCTTAAGAGACACTAAAATGACTTACAAAGAAAAGACTCCACAACACAATATATACTAAAATGTTGGAAAACTAATTGGAGATACTGAGCTTTTGGACTCATAAAAAGAATACTGTAATGTTATTTTCTTGCTACAATGGATTAACATACTTGATAGACTTAAAAGTTATTTGCCATAAATACATTAATCAGTAATTCCATTATAGAAAGCTACCACTAGTCCTGTTGCAGGGAACAGTGCCTTCATTATCATGTGACCTTGAAACTAGACGGACAGGTTTAATTTGTTGTTATGGTGTCAAATATGCTACAAAGGCATATAAAAGAAGCAGCATATATTAATCATATGAGTTTTCCATCACAGATGCAGACAAACAAACGAGGATTAAAGACAATTAAGAGATATCTTAGAGAAACACACCTTAAATGACACAGTCCCTATTTTCAATGAAAGGTTGTCACTATATTTTGAATGCTGTAGCTAAATCAACACAACTTACATACAGCAGGTAAACATTACAATACTGTAAGAAGCTGTTTATTTGTCAGTAAGGAAAAGGGTCATCTAGCATCTGTGTTTGTAACTGGATTATTCAGTGTTTATTCTGGCCACCTGGTCTAAAGCGAATACATGAGATTTATAGAAAATAAATATCTCTGTTGCTAAAGAAAACAGGATTTTGGTACCTACCCTCTGAATCCATGTGGGGGACACTGGACCATGGAGTTGCTTGTAGGCCAGGACAGAAGTGAACACTTAAATAGTTAAAAATGATGAATCACAGTTCCAGCCCCTGAAGTGACTGCTGCTTTTCAGTTCGTTTTTTAAAAGCCAAAAGAACCCGGGCCTAAGCCCCACAATGCCACTAGAACTAGTCATAACCATACAACTATAAAACTATTAGCAATAGGTATGATCCAACTGTCACTCAACGTACAGAACAGAAGAGAGCGTAATGAAGGGCATTAAATGGTAGGTACCAAAATCCTCTTTTCTCATTCATCCTATCTAAGGGAGATTGGACCATAGAGATACCCAAAAGCTGTTCCTAAGGTTGGACAAGCTTAGGTAAGCGTGAAAGGAAGACTGTTCATCTAATTTTTTGTGCATTGATACAAATAGTATAATACTTTATAAAAGTATGGACAGAGGACCAATGAAATGCTTCTCAAATAGAGTGTGCCCTCCCCCTTTCCAGAGGTTGCTGACCCTGGCAATTGTGCCCATAATCTACCTATAGACCACCATAAACAAGGTGAGAAATGACCAATGCCATATTACAAGACATCACTAAAATGGGAGACTTTAAGACATTAACGAGGGTATTTTGTAAGCTCTAATAGAAGTGGGACATTTTAAATTCTTTATTTTTCAAGCTGAGTTTTTCTTTTTATTAGTTTTATAACAAAATGTAAGAAAAAACATGAAAGCAAAACAATAGAACATAGTACTATCATACACAATACAAAACTACAAATTCTCAGTTGTACACATAAAAATGGGTTTACCGTGTTTCCCCGAAAATGACAGGGTCTTATTTTTTATTTTTCTCCCAAAGAGGCAATAGGGCTTATTTTCTGAGAGTCAGGACGTACACAACGGAGTCCTTGACTAGGTCTTGTTTTCGGGGTAGGGCTTATATTTCAAGAAATAAGAAAAATCAAGCTCTGGCTTAGTTTATGGCTAGGTCTAATTTTTGGGGAAAAACTGTATACAAATAATGATTTTTATGAAATATAAGATCAATACCAGAATATGTTTCTCTGTGATAAGAAGTACCAACGCAAAAAAAGCAGATACGCTATATAGACATAGCTATCAAGATCTTATTAAGGCTTTTGATACTGTGCCACATTGCAGACTGTTAAATAAGCTGGAAACTTTGGGACTGGATGCAAAGATAGTTGCACGGATAAGATCTTGGTTACAAGACAAGAGGTTGTAGTAAATGGAATCCCTTCTGGGGGTGGTAATGTAACCAGTGGATTTCCCCAGGAATCTGTACTTGGACCACTTCTATTTATTAGTGATATCAGGGCTCAAAGTGGGGAGGCATATGGGTGTATGCCATACCATCACTTCTCCCACCAATTTGATTGAAAACTATATATCCCCATTCAGTTTTATTAGTTTTAGGTTTCCGTCTAAATCTCCATACCGCCACTTCTAAATTTCTACTTTAACCAGTGAGTGAAAATACTATTGGGAATACAAGGGGAAAATATGCCTTTTGCAGATGACACATGGTTCGGATTAATATAAAGATATCCTAAATCTCAAACTAAATTGAGAGTAATTTAGGATCTAGGGTCAATATAGCTTTAAATAAAAACTGGACAGACTGGGTAGGCCATGTGCCTCTCATCTGCCGTCACCTTCATGTTTCACCTATACATTTTATATGTATGCATGTGCACGGTTCACACTTCCAATATGGATCTGGCTCCAGATTTCATATTGAAATATAAAAGTATTTTACAAGACTAATTTTCCCATTAGCTGAATGCAAAGCGGGACTGAAGGAGGCTGAAGCACCAACCCGTTTCACAAAGCTGGGTTCTACTGGCCGGACTGCTTATTATACATTAACAATGGCTGAATAAAGGGAGAACCTACCAATGGACTGTCTAAACAGATGTAGCATGCATTCCATCTGGACAAATCAGAGCCTTTGTCACCCACATCACGGTCTGCACAAACAGCCCTTGGATATTGCTGTTCACTTGGAATTATATTTTGCACCTGTAAAACAGACTGCTGTAGTGCCCATTTTAGCTTTGGGAGATTTTCACTGACATTAAAGGGACAGATTAAGGACAGAAAAATATATCAAGTCATAGTAAAATGATATAGATGGTGACCACACTGTAATATACACGAAGGACACACTCCTTAAGCTCTGAGATCCTCCTGGATAACCCCCAATAGCATCTTACTGCACTAAGATGACAAGAAAATACTTGTCACATAGATATATCTGTGTACTGTATTTTAACCAAATAGTGTGCTATGAGAGGACAGAAGGTAGCTACAATAAAAATGTCACAATCTTTAGGATGAAGACAAGGATATTAAATTTACCCTTTTACACAAATACAAAAAGACTTCTGAAGGTGCTTAAACTTCCAGGAGCAGCAGAAATTAAAGTGAGGAAGGTGGAGTGGATTCAGATGACTTGAGACCTTGCTGAAGCAGCTTCACACAGGCAATCTTACTGAGGTGAAGAGGCTGGGCTGAAAGCCTGTACTTGTGCTGTATCTCTTGTTCCTCTAAAGAGGAGGAGGGGCAATAGAGAACAGTCCATTGCAGAGCTGTCAAAAGTTTAATTCAACTATTTATGTACCCACTCCAGTCCATGCCTACAAGCATCCTGTTGTCCAGAGTCCGCCATATTGGTTGAATGAGAAATAGATATTTTATAACAATACAGCATGTAAACACAAAAAAACTAATCTAAAATCCATAGATCTACTTAGAACATCTTCAGAGTGATTAGATTACAGCATAACAAGACAATATCAATTATTAATCACACCCAATAATACCGTGACCACGTTAAACGCGTTGACAGGTGATTGGCATTCTGATGACACCATATTTAATTTTAGACTATGTAGACAGTGTTATATTTCTGTCGTTCAACTGGTCTGTGCATGCTTACAACTGCAAATATCACAAGTATGCATAAAATGATCCATTCCAGCTGAAGGTCTATTGAATGTATATGTAACTATTACCTTTGTGTGGTGCTGTGAAAACCATGTGGCACCCTATAAATAAATGATATAATAATCTTATTGTGTTTCATGAGACAATCCTGCAGATACCCTAAGTATTGGGAACTAAACAGACATATAAATGTATGCACGTATGTATGGATGGATGGATGTTCATATAGCAAGACTCCACAAGAAGGCTTTCATTTGTTTTATTACAAAGAGTTTACTTTAGTGAAGCACAGTATTTACTTACTGGGTATAATCATTTTTATTGTTTCACAAGATGACAGGAACTGTAGAATGCAGATTCTGTATACAGAAAAATTTATTAAAAATATCAAACGATTGCATTCACTTTATTTTTATTAGTTATTTTTGTACAATAGATTTTCTTAATATGCACATTATACTGAGATCATATGTATATTTTTTTACAAGTGAAATTTATAATATACTTTATTTTTTTTTTCTTTACAACCAAATAGGAAAAAACCCCTTAACAAAAAAAAGTTAGTTTCATAAAAACATGTAAAGTAAATATTAGAAATCAATGATAAGTACAGCGTATGTGTATGTTTACATATTAAATTTGATATATTAGGCACATTTTGTTAGCATACCATTACGCCAGCAACGTATTATTAAATGGTTAAATCCACAACAGAGCAGTAGATGTTTTTTTTACACATCAATGAACAGTCATCCCATTTTGCATCATATGCTGTGAACCACAGTGAGAAAAAGTCTAAATAATTGTGAATGCCAGTGTAGGACAAAGCATATATTACTAAAAGGTCAGTGCAATATGAGGCCAAACTCTGCCTATCCTGCAAAATCACATATACTGGCTAGTTCTTAAATACCACAGCAATACCGACTGCAAAGCCAGTTTATTGCTCTCAATAAGCACAACAGCCTTTAATAAACAAATATTAACCTAAAAATAACCAAGAAAAAAAATTCCAAAACATAGCAAACAAGAAATAATTGAAAAGTATTTACAATAAACTGTATTGCAGTACAGGCACATAATAAAACTCCCATAGAGTATTCCACATGATTATTATACACTAGAGGAGACATTCAATTTATAAGGGCAAGCAAAATGGCTGATGCACCTGTCAGAAGAATAGTAATGCAAATTATTTTTTGCACACTGCAGAGGGACAAAACAAACAAACAAGGACTTAAGTGGGATGTACCACATCCAAGGACTTCTACAGTATACAAATTCATTGATACAAGTGTTTACAAAGAAAAGAAGCATTACAGAAGTCAAAATAACTTACCTATTATATTAGACCTGAGTATAACTTAGTGCCAGAAAAATGGGCTATAAATAGAGGTTCAATGATCATTGTACTTCAATTTAGGCTTTAGTGGCTATCCTTAATGGGTAAATTTACAACCTCTTTAAAATTCAGGATAATTATCTATATTCTCAGATGGACTATGTACACAACTGTGTACTATTACTAATGTACACACATAGAAATGACCAGCAAAATTACTGCATGTGAAGTGACAGAGAATAATGTAGTCCATATGGACTACAAGGAAGTAGCAAACATTACACAATGTGCATTAGTTAACTGAGGACTGTGAAGTGACTACTAATGTAACTACTAAAGTAATTACTTATTCATGACAATATAAAGAAAGCTTCTAATATAATTATTATTATTACTTCTTTTAGAAACCCATAATAGGGTTTCATTGGGTTGTTTGAAATGCAGTACTGCAAAATATTCTGTAGATGACGGAAAGCAGATACCCCTACCCAACATTTCCCATGCAAAAAGCAGTTCAAGTATATCTGTGAATAAGACACACACAGCGTCACTATCCTGTACAGAATAGAAAGAAAGGGACTTTAGCACAATGTGAGATTTTTAAGACTCTAGTCTGTACCTTGCAATGTTACATGCATAGTACTATAAAACATTGATTGGAGAGATAAAACAAGAATGATTATGTCCACACTGCCAAGATAAAATGTACGCTGTGCATGTACCTCAGTCACTATCATATGCTGTAGTCATTATACAGCAAGTTCATATTTAAATAAAAAACAAAAAACCCTAAAAATAAAACATATCACCCCATTGTTAACAACCAATTTAATATCCACTTTTGGAGTATTATAGGTGTTGGCATGCATTTCCTACAAATAAATTTTCTGTAGAAAATACAGAAAAAGAAATGTATAGTTTCCCTTTATACCAGGAAAAACAATAAAAGCAGATCTGTGTTTTTGTATAGCTTTGACAAGTCTAACTGTATCCAATAGACATGAATGACACATACAAACATTTACTTAGCAAATCAAAAATAGCAACAATAAAAATAATGTGTTTTTGGATACCTTTCTTAATGAAAACTTACAGCAATTAGATATTTGCAGAGCATAACGTTTCAATTTGCAGAGGAAAAATGACTGTCACTGGTAAGAGAACACATGTTTTTCCTTTGAAATTTCTTGATTTTTGATCCATCCTGTATCACCTAAACAATTACTATTCTGTTTAGTCCTCATTGTCTTCGATACATTTTTTTTCTGTCACATATGCTTTGCATGGTTTTGTTATCATTGATGGATAAAACCAGAAAGCATCCACTAGGAGTGTAAATTGAATCCAGGATAGATGGCATTCAACATCTGTATAATCAGGCATTCCACGCACTTGTAGATTTGTTTGGATAGTTGATCGCAAAACTTATAGCAGCAATGTTTTTCAATGCCTGCAAATAGCAAAAACAAACGCAGTTAAATTACAAGTATAACTATGGAGAGAAGAAATTAAATGATTAACCAAGCAGATGGTGGGTCTCAATTCTTAATATGTTTTACCCTTTGTAGTGATCACCTTTTCAAACAATATGCAGTGCTTACCTGTTCTGTGTACAGACTGATTTGATCATCCGTTGTTAAACTAATTAAATAATCTTGTAAGCACCCCAGTTCCTGCAGGGACAAAATCATAAAACTAAATTAATACTACTTTTGAGAATATAGAACTGCATTTACTTTCAAGAAAGAGCATAACAGTATAGTTTCCAATTTTGAAATGAGTAAAAAAAAATGAACTTTCAGTTTAAATGAAGTTTAAAACACATGCAAAAAGATAACAAAAACCACCTTTTCTTGCTATGTGTTCCAGTCATAAATAATTTTGTGTAGTGTAAACATCACATTCTCAGGTGAAAATTCATGGTTTATAGAGGTATTCCCTTGGCTTGCCTCTATAGCATTAACATGCTATATATATGTATATAGCTATACACACATACATACACATACATATACACACACATTCCACAGTATATTTTTTGTTTTATTCTCTGGCTAACGTTATAAAAGGTAAGGGGAGTTCTCTTATTTATACTGGATCTCAGCAGCATCTCATCAGAACAGGTTCTTTATCTTTCCCCCTGAGCAGCGCAGTCCCCCAACAGACTGTTTCCACATATCCCACAAAAGCAGATACTTCAAGATTAGCCTATATTTTTTCTGACTACTGTTATGAGGGGCTTATCAAAATACCTCTCATTGCAATATGTGAGACCAGTGGCCTAAACTATTTTATTTTTCAAAAGAAATACCTAAGTTTTTTATTAGATCATCTCATAACATTTTTTTTATTTACATTTGATCTAACACTACTAGTAATTTTTCCCCACAGGTTCCTTATGTCTACATTTTTGTCCCTGTAATGTCTATAAAGGTACGTTATTGAAAATAAGATTAGTAATCAAGGTAAATCCTATTTAAATGTTTAGCACTTCAGATTTTTACAACAAACTGCCCACATTCATTATTTTTAAAGAAACTACTGTTTTACATGAATTTGCTATAAAAAGTATGCATGCAAAAATCAATAGGAAGTGAACCAATTCTATAGTCCTTGGCAATAATAATTTACAATTTTTTTCAAGTGGGTGGACTGTGATGTATTACCTGTTGTCACATGACAACAGTCCTTTAAACAAATAAAAATAAATAATAGTAAAGCAAGCTTTCTTAGATATTATTTCCTTATGCCATTGTACCATTATATGACAAAGGAGAATTTTCAGGACATACTTACATTCGCACGATTCTCTGCAATGAAAAACAGTTCTGTGAGTGCTCTGTGTAAAGGGAGAAGAACGCCAGAGAAGGTTGCTTCTTGACCAACTGTGTTTTCCATACACATGAAAAGTGGCCACAATGGCTTTAATAACTTGAGGTCACAATCGCTAAGCGGGTACAAAGTTTAAAAACAAAAAATAAGTAACATTAGATTAGACTACTGACTGATTTGGATTTCTAAATCACTTAAAGATGTCTGAAAATGTCTGAATTGTTTGCACCAAATCTTTTATAATTATGAGGCTATATGGAAACTTTGGATAGTTTTCCAATATAATAAATAATAATAATAATCAAAATCAGAATATCAAAACAAAAAAAGAAAACAAAAACATGAATATGGTTTTGTTTTTTTTGTTTTTTTGCACCAATATTCGGAAAATCCCCAACATGATCTATTAGCCTTTAAATTATTGGGTAAACATTTATTTACATACAATTTAACAATCATTAAGAATGGGTGGTAACAGACAAGACTGGGTGGGTGAGAGGGCCTGGCAAAAGCTTACACTTTATAGGATATTGGGGATTGATACACAAGGGCAAGTGCTATAGATCACACAACGGACCAGCCTGCTTGCATGGTAAAAGTGCTCAGTGCTCACACAGCAGTGTTAGAAGCAGAATTGGAAGGAATTTTAGTATAGACTGAAAATTAACAAGTTTGTGGTATTCATGAAATGAGGGCCATATAATAAATTAGTTGTAAATAGTGTAGACAATAGTTAAGTAGGTTGAGGAATTTGGCACGCTTGTCTAAAGAGGTGAGTTTTAAGGGAGCGCTTAAAAGTTTGGAGAGTAGAGGATAGTCTTAGTGGGTGAGGAAGATTATTCCAGAGAGTGGGTGCAGCCCAGGAGAAGTCCTGTAACCGGGAATCTGAGCATTTGTTTATTGTAGAGGAGAGCTATATGTCCTTTAAAGATCTGAGGGAGTGAGCTGGGTTGTATCTTGAGATGAGTGAGGAAATGTATGCTGGTGCAGTCTTGTTGATGGCTTTGTATGTTAGCAAAAGGATCTTGTATTTGATTCTGTAAAATACAGGTAACCAATGTAGAGACTGATAGAATGGAGAAACTCTTGAAGATCATTTACCAAGGAATATCAGTCCAGCTGCTGCATGCAATATAAACAGTAGGGGGGTAATTTTATAATGTGGGAATCAAATAATGAGACCGTTACAATAATCAATGCAGGAGATAACTAATGCGTGACTGAGAACTTTAGCAGTGTCTTGTGTCAGTGAGCCATGTTTCTGTTATTGCAAGAAGATTGTTAGAGAGGAAGATGTCATGAAAAGAGGTTTTAACACTGCATATCTCCCTGATGAAGTCCCTGGTTAAATCCCTGGACGAAATGCGTTTGGACATTTTGCCTGAGAAGTGCGATATATCTTGACAGTGATATTACAGATAAGCTTGCTTTTATTTATTTGATGTACGCATATTTTATACTTTTATTGGAAATAAATTTGTGTTCAAATACTAAACTAGGTTGCTCTCTCTATATGTGTCTTTTCCCTAATAGGTGTTTATGTTGACTAGAACCTTGCTGTTAATGAAGTCCAGGCCTACAGTAAAGATACTTCTGAACATGCAATCTGGTATCTGACATCTGGAACACATATATCCTTCACCTGAATTATTGAGCACGTGCACTTTATTTATATTTATTAAGAAGTTATTACATCATAGGTGCCTCCTGATTTTATTTTCACATCTCTTTCAGCCTTTTTCCATGGGAACACACAGACACCTTACTGGGACAGCAGCCCCTGAATAATCGGGACGATCTACACTTATATTTTTGAAATATATAAATATATAATTTTTCCGACTGTTTTTATTTGTACTTCTTGTATAATTTTTATTATTTGATTTTTTTTTACCACAATTTATTGATTGATAGTTGTGAAAAATTGAGTAGTTTAGCGCCATTGTTCGTTCGTCTGCTTTATACTATAAATAGAGGTTAGTTTGTTTCCATAGGGCACATATTATGGTTTTTGAGAGTGACGGGAGACAGCTGCTGTGTTTGATGTTGTCTGGGTTTCTATAGTGTCCTAATTGTGAGTGATTTTTTATGTGAAAGGTGTGGAGGCCTTGGATTTGGAGATATGTCACCAGCTAGCAGGACATGCAGCACATACTAAGTAGTCTTTTAGAAAGGATCCTGTGACCAGAGTATATCAGTTTGCAAATTACCAATAAAATGGCAATGTTCCACAAAACAATGGGCCCGGATCCAGAACAACGTCCCTCAGCGGAAATACGTCCGTCAGATGGCGAAGACAGTTACTGCGTATACATAGTAACTATTTTACGTAATCTACGTATCGTTTCGTAGATTGCGTATATGCGGTCTTTTCGTAGATTACGTAAAATAGTTACTACGCATGCGCAGTAAAGGTCATCAGCATCTGACGGATGTATTTCCACCGAGAGACGTTGTTCTGGATCCGGCCCAATGACAGTAGAACATTTACTGTCCAGATGAAGCTAGATAAAAAAAAAAAAGATTTAAAAAAAATCTAAAGGAAAGATTTTGGCTATAAAGGGAAATTATTTCTGGCACACAGTTAAATACACTGTATAAAGAAAAATATCAGTTATCTTACCTCACAGTACTAAGGTGCAAAATCTTCAGTAATAAGTGGATTGACTTTAATCGCTGGTGGCCAGTCTGATGACATGCAACGTCAACCTGCCATGCCCAAATGTTGGACAGAGGAAGATGTGGGACAACTCTTTGGTCAGACAGCATCTGCTTTAGAATTTCAAATCCTACAAAAAGCAAAAATTTAATGTATCATGTGCATTATTTACAGTATGTTACATTTTCAAAACAGAGGAAAGGAGACCCAGTTTATTGCCTAGTCCAGTGGTTCCCAAACTTTCTCAGTTCGAGGCACCCTTAGGGTCTCCATATTTTTATTCAAGGCACCCCCTAAGACAAAAATACAATAGAATACAATAGGAAATAGAAACATTCCGAGGCACCCCAGTGAGAGCTTCGAGGCACCCCTCGGAGCCGCGGCGCACAGTTTGGTAATCACTGGCCTAGTCAAACAATATTTGAGTATCCACAAATGCAACATGCTCCTAATGCACTTTAAGCTCCCAGTCTGGTTAAATTTATTACAGTTAAATAATGTTTGTGTTTAAATATTCATGAGGAATATATTTATCTCTTACATTCCCATGAACACAAGAAAAATAAAAAAAAATAAAATGGTACAAACCTGTCTGAAACCGGCCTCTATGTCCAGCAGCCACAGTAAACTTGTATCCCCATTCTGTACAGCTCATGTCAGATGTAAAACGATAATACAGAGTATCTCCTGTATTACAGAATGTAACAAATACATCAAATATTATATCTTCATATCTCATTAGCTACACATCATCCTTATAATTTGATATTATTTCTGTATTAAGGAAACTAAAATACAGTCTTCAACAGCAGTGAGAATTCCAGAAGGTAAATATTTCATCAAAATATATGTATATAAACATTACTTAAGCTGTACTCACCAGGGAGTTCAAAGTCTGTCCACTTTTTAGGCGGGCCACTAAAACTATGCAGATCTTGTTTAAAGTCAGAGGAGCTTGAGATGACCAACTCATCACAACCCTCCTCGGTGTTACACAAGGGGTCAAACTTAACAGAAAGATAAATTGCACCAGGAATATGAACTTTGTCCTAAGATTAAAAAAAATATAGAATAATTAAGGGAAGTAAATGCTTTGTAAAACAACAATACACAATTTATCAAAACCATTCTAAAATTCACATTAAAACAAAAAAAACACACCCTACAAGCAAAACACATATTGCTAATATTTTAAGTTTCTCTGTGGTTATAACTTGCACAAATACATCACTTTTCTTGTGCAAAATTAAGAGTAGAGTAAGAAAAGAATTTTTGTTTTTTAGCCCTATTTAAAATATCACAGTATTTTCTCAACAATGTAAAAAAATATGCACTGTGTTATTTTCATTTCTGAAAGAATGCAAAAAAAATGATTCTCAAACTACAGTACCTCAAATAGAGTATTGTTGTTGTAAGGGTGCTTGGACTCCCGGATTTGTGCCGCTGTTCCAGGCTCTTCCATGAACTGACAAGCTGTAAGTGCAACTGTTCCCAACATACTCCCACTGCAGCCACCAAGCACCTTCTGAAGGATCTAAAAAATATTTCAAATGAAAGCAAAAATGTATTCACTTATTTCTATAATTTCAAAAATGAAATAATTCACATGTCCTGTACATTTGAAGTAAAAACAATAGGAAAAATGTTTAACGGTTAAGAGTGTAAAGGTTGGATAAAAGTGGGAAATGTTTAAGCTACAGCTCCAGTGAAATCATATCCACATTAAGCTTAAAACATCTACTAGGTGCTTGAAAAATATCATTGCCACTTAATAATAATAAAGTATTAAAATTCTTCTGAATAATGTTAGAAACTGCAAGGTGTAGGAGGTCAATATAATTGGATTGCGTAGACTGAAGAAATTTCCAAGAACTAAAAAAAAGTAATTGTAGCATGACAAAATAACAATGTGATAGAAAACGTATAAAGACATTTTAATGAAGATCTAGGTTTCAGGTTGCCATGAGATAAAACATATCTGTAAAGCGCTGTAACCTTCATGCTAATTAAGCCTTAAAAACATACAAAAAAGAAATGACTCAAAGGCAGCACTAAAGATGGGTATATCCCTATTCCACAGCTGAGCCAGGACAGGAAAAAAGAAGACCCAGACCACCTTTATAAGGACCCCCACTTCCTATTACCAATGTCTTCCAATTTTATATAGCTAAAAAGGGAAACATAATCCAGAAATTTTTTTTAAACATGTGGCGGTTAAATATGTGCTGCCATGGAGGAGTCAAGGAAACCATATTAACAGGTAATCTAGACTTTCCTTCTACTCTTCCCTGGCAGCACTAAGGAGTAATACCAAAGCAGCACACTATTGGGAGGGATAGAAACAATACATTAACAAAAACAAAACATCTATCTATCTTATTATTTTCCTTTTAGGAAGACAAATAATTGTTTTGATAATCTGAACGGTCTTGTCCTGTAGTGCCCTAACTAAACCCAGGGAGATACCATTCTTAGGCTGTGGGCACAGATATGGAAGGACAATTACCGGAGTAATAAGTAAATTTGACAAGACTTTAGGAAGAAAATCAGGATTTGTTCTGAGAACAACATTATTTTGGAATTAAGTGGTTTACGGTTACTCTGCCCATAATGCCTGTAACACCGATATTCTTACAGCTGAAGTGATAACAGCAAGGAAAAATTACCTTCCAGGTAAAAAAACAAAAAACAAAACTTGAGGTGAACTTTTTCCAGGGGTTTAAAAGGAGGTTCTGTAAGTACCTGCAGCACCAACTAAAGATCCCAGGTAGAACTAGGTCATTTTATTACAGGTATGATCCTGACTGTTGCTTGAATAATGTGCGTGATATAAGGACTGTTTGCTAAATCTGTGTCTAACATCGCACTTAATGTAGATATTAGTACCTTTAAAGAACAACTAGTCTATTATCCGAACCTGCTTGTAGGAATCTAAGATTTGACCTGTGGATGGAGAACTTTAAGGGACTTAGTTGAGTTCAGACCACTTAACAAATATGCTCCAAATTCCATCTTATACCTTGGATGTAGATGGCTTACAAGCTCTTAATACAGTGGAAATTACCTTAGACGAGTAGCAGTGATCTTCCAGATAACGGCTTTCAATAACCACGCAGTCAGCTCCAACTTTTGGGAGCATGGATGGAACATCTTCTGCTGTTTCAACAGGCTGTGTGACACTGCTAGTCTCCAAGGCTTGCCTGCCACTAACTAAAGGACCAATGAAAATCATGCTTGATGGGGCCAGTAGGAAAGTACTACCCCTAAAGAAATTAGTATCTTCTAAAGGTAGAGTAGTTTTCTTGGGAACTCTAGAAACATCCAAAGCCACCCTTAGGGTTCACCCTATTTCCAGCTGTCTTTACTCGTAAACGGGTATATGAGGGGTCTATTTCAAGTCACAAATTTTTTTTTTTGGTCAGGGCTTCCATAATGATGTCTATTTTTAATTTGAGAGACAGGGAAAAAAACCTATTGGACTCTTGGAATAAAAGATACTGCAGCAAAGTATCAACCTTCGCCTCCTGTTAAACACTTTTTATATAAGCTTCAGTAGGTTATTCAGATCAGGATTAAAAAAGGTGACTCTTCTCTGTAGTGTAGGCTACTGATTCTTAATCACAAACAAATTCACCTGCTTTCACAGACCTGGATCGCTAAGGGACAACTTATTTAGATCTTTCTTGGATACAAAAGGGGCAGCAGTTTTCCTCAGCTGAATACATTGAGCCATTTGTTGTGAGGATTGTTGTTGTTGCTGCCTAATTACACAGTCCTAGCAGGTTCTGCCTAAGGAGTCTTCAGGCCAATTGCTATCATGCAGGCACATTTTAAAATACGGTGCTTTTTCTGCAAAGGAATAAAAAAAACTAACTGACCAACTACCCTAAACTAACCATAGCTAAATAAAAATATAAAAATCAATACTTGTTTCTTTTCCATAGTGAAATTAGGTTTTCAACAGGGAAGAATCTGGCAATCCAGCATACATAGGCAGTGTAGTGAAAGCACACAGGGCTTTGAAATAGTTTATCCTCCTGAACTCCTAGTAAACATATTCAACATCTGCCTCCTGGATGTATAGGTGAGAGGGAACTTGTATCTGCCGCTGGCTGCATGTAGAAGTGGCGAGTATGAACATACGTCCTCCCACCTGTCTTCCGCATGGATAGGCAGGCTGAAACAGTGTAGAGACTGCCACTGGGAGCAAAAAAAAAAAGTGGCGTTGTGAGAGTCTGGCAATGCCACCTCCTCCCCTGCCATCCCCCGGGTAATGAACCGGAAAGCTTCAGGCTTGCCAGACCTGGAATGGCGGTAACCAGCACAGTTAAGTCCTAAAAAAATATAGTAAAAAATATTACTCCTCCCTGGATCTGAATCTTCTTATTTCCTGTACTGGCTGAGCTGAGGGATAGGGATATACCCATTGTTAGTGCTGCCAGGCAGGAGGATAAGGAAATCTCAGTTTTACTGATTTGCTGAGAACTTTAGGATATTTCAGTAAAAACAAACAATACAATATAATATAGAACTATTCTTATCTAACATAACAGCACCCAGCTCTTATAATATGCTTATTCCAGTTTTAGAAATAAAAATATGATGCCATCACATTTTATATATCTTACTAAAAGGCAAGATTCATACAACCTCATGGTCCTATTTCCTGCATACTAGATGGCATTGTTAATGGTTGTTAAACTATACTATGTCAACAAAAGGCAGATGAAACATATGAGTACCATCACAGGGTAGGTAAATAGATAGAGTTTAGGTTTTGTGAAAGTGGATTTTCTGCCTGGATTATATGAAAGGAAGTTGATTTCACAAAGTAAATATGGCCAAAGCCAAATCAGTCGCTGTGACTAAAATATCCTGGCTATGACTTGACGAATACTTTACTTACATTGGACCCGATTCACACTTAAGAATCTTCTTAAAATAAGAACTTAAAGTCACTCCTGGGCAAAACCATGTTGATTGCAGGGGGAATTAATGTAATTGTATTCTTTGCATGCAGGGATATATCTTTGAATTGCTTACTGTACACAGATACTGACCAGCTTTACTATCACACTGGGATTTAGACTTGGGCTGGGAAATGTCACCTCTCAACACTAGTACCGTTTGCAACAGATGAAATATGACTCCCCTGCAATCAACATGGTTTAGCCCAGGTGTGATTAAGTTCTTATTTTAAGAAGATTCTTAAGT
>WWET01000678.1:221578-239170 GCA_011038615.1 Limnodynastes dumerilii | reverse complement strand
AAAACTAGCACATTGAAAAACTTCAAAACAAGATTCAGAACCCCTTAACATAATAACATAATTATGTTAACAACATAACATAATGGAAGTCTTTAGAGATTTCCATTCCCCCCCCCCCACACTAACATAATAACAGAAGCAATGTCTAAGTATAAGCAGCAAAATCAGTATGTAACACCATTACCTTCTCCCATAACTGTTTTTCTTCAAGATGCATTAGCATATTTAAGATGTATGTTATGTGTGCCGGTCCACTTAGCTCCAGTATGTCTTCATTTAATGGAACGCCATCAGGCCATTCAGCCAACAATGAAGCCAGAACATGCCGAGCATATATAACTGTTGTCGCCTCGTTCACGTGATACAAGTAATCCCGTACTGCTATTTTGCTTCGCGAGTCCAGCTCCTTGCGGAGAAGAATAGAGCTCTTGGTGCGCCTTTGTTTGGCATAACTAAGCTGAAGATCACTTTCACTCGTTACAATAAGTTTTTGGCTTACTGGGTTGGATTCCTCTGCTGCTTTTTCACATGGCAAAGGTTTCAACTGCAAGAAAGGAAGTTTTGCCTTTAACTGATAGGAAAAAAAAAGTATGACAATATATACAGTTAAAAGTAATGACTAAACACCAATGTTGGCTACACACTATGCAATATCCCTGACTGACATAATGCATTATCTATTGGGGATATATACATAGTGGATACGTACTTTGACAGCACCTCTTTCCCCTCACAATCACCCTGAACTGTCCTTAATAAGATTGGCCCAGTTGCAGTCAGATCACACTATATGAAAATCAAGCCATTTATCATGTTTATTGCATAGTGTTTTTCAAGCTTAACACCCATACAGAGGACCTTCAACAAATAAAATCTGAACAACATAAAACCCCCAAATGCCTTTAACTTGGTATTACACGTGAGTATGACTAAGTGCCCATTGTACAAGCATCATAATTAGTAATGTCTCATGATGATGCAATATAATAATAATGTATTAAAATTCTATTGAATAATGTGAGGAGTGTTAGAAACTGCAAGGTGTAGGAGATCAAAATAATTGGATTGCATAGATTTTCTCCAAAGGTCTAGAATATACATTTGGGGACCGTCTGAAAGGTGGTCTTATTTTGTAGATAATCTAATATGGCACTCTATAAGAAAGTGACCTATCTACTTTATTTATTTTCAATCATTTCATGCCACAAGGCTTTTCCAGGCTAAAGTAAACAACAGAAAACACTCAAGACAGTAAATATACTGGACAACAACAAATGGAAGAGGAGGGTTTAAGTTTGTAATATGGTCTGAATAAGCAGGTCAGCAAGGGATTTTCCTTAAGAGGAGCAGTGCTGATACTGCTATGTCAAAATATAGAGCCCTGAGAAAAAAAGGTGTACCTCATAATGAAGATGTCGAGATTAGCTGATCTTCAACCAAAGACCCACAATGGCAGTATTCATGCTGACACAACCTGTTTACCTGCTTCTGCTACAGCAGAATAGATCTGACCCTACTTTCAAAGTTACTGTAAATGCTGTCCCAAAATCTTGGTACAGAATTCCCATATAATGCATGCAATGTGCTTTTAGCACATTTTATAAAAAGTATATCACAGTACAACACACCAGGCAGGGCGGGGTGATTACATCTATGTCTGCCACATTCAGCAGCTGTTCCTCTGATTTTACAAACTTAAGAGGCTGCCATTTCTGGGCCATCTTTTTGACTCTTTCATCGATCACACCAGTGTTTCCATCATAACTGTAAGACAAACAGCATTAAAAAGTAGTTAATAGATTTCTTTATCAGTAAATTTGTCTTAGACAATTTATAGTCTGACGCTTCTGCAAGTTTTGGAATAGTAAGCAGGAGATTATAAAATGTCATTGAGCTGAAAAGACATCATGTCTGGTGTAATAGGTTAAAGAAAGTAAACTATACTATTTCAACTTAGAAAATATGCACTAAATGAATTAAAAGATTCACTTAAAATATTTAGTACAATTAAGATATACTGTATAAAGGCATGACAAATACCTTTTATGGACTTTTTCAAGAAATTCATCAGTGCTCTTCAATTCCAGCTCATATATGGCTCGAAGTATATGTAGAGGTACATTGTGGGCTTCATGAATTACCTTGTGATAAAAAAAAACATACAATAATATAAAGTTCTAAAAAAAAAAAAGAAACATTTTCTAAACAAAACACAGAAATTTAAAATTAATTTTTTTCCCCAATTACATTTTCTTTTAAATAAAGTATGATGATTTTAAGGGGGTGCAATTGTTCGAAGTTCATATAAAGACGAAATAGGACTGGCCGGACGGCAACTGCATCCCGACAGGATTAGGAACTTAGCTAAAATTTGGGGTCATGCTTGGGAGCAGCAGCTGAGAGGGAGTGTTGTTCCAGCAACTATTTTGTGGAGGCTTTAAGGGGTATCTCCTGAGGTAAGTTAGCTCTCAATTTAAAAATCTATATATATGACCCAGCATTGGGACTCTCACCAGCATATCATATATTTACAAATATGTATAACAGACGTTTCTGCGTTTTATTTTACAGATAGAATGGTATAGTCTATTACTGGTTAATGGCAGTGTTGCGGGGGCATTTTGTTCCTGTGTTTCTGTTGCTAGCAGATTACCCCTGCCTTTCATGCACCTGTTTGCAGTAACTTATAATTGATCTGAGGAACTTCCATTTTGTGTATTAATATAAAAATAGACCATTCCCTCCAGAAGGTAATTTTTGTCTGGACTATAGAATAGATTACATTTAGTTAATTTTCTGTGGCCAGGGGGACCCAAAACCGTTATGTAATACATTCTGATGTTTGTCACAAACATAGTGGTTAAGTTGGTGGGCTACATCCCTTTGTCCTGGACATGTCTGTGCAAATGTATCACTAAGCCAAGACTGTTGTTCCATGGTTTCAAGTAAGGCTTACCAAAGAATACACTCATTTGTATTTGAATCTATAAAACCAGTCTGTAACGCCAGTAAATGTTCCACTACATATTAGCAATGAAAGGAAGAGTTAAGTGTAGTTCAGAGACACATATTAGGTTTTGTGGTGATATAATATTATAGACTATTACAACAGAAATAAAATGTTTTTTTTTCAACACAATTATCATAGAGTGGGCACTCTCCCTGCAAGCCTATACTGCTCCAGTATTTTTAACAAGCCACATAAGAAACACAGAGCCCCTAACACACTTGTAAACAGAAATGCAGACTACCGTCTGAAAACGCCACGGAACAGGGGAAGCATAACAGATTAACTGTATAAACTAAAAAGAAGTTCTAACAGGGGAGGAAAACTAATATCCCCCAGATGGACTCAGAGAAAAGGATATACCGGGAAGTACTAAAATCCTCTTTTTTCCTTCAGCCATCTGGGGGTGTCCCAAAGCTGTACCTAAGGGAGGGAGCTCTGAGGCAAAGCAAAATGGAGAAAAGTTCTACTGAACTCAGCATCTGAAGATGCAATTAAATGAAATCTATAACATTTTGTAAAGATGTGGACTGAGGACCATGACAGCTGTCCAAATTTTCATGAAGGTTCAGACCTTCCCTGGAACTGAAAACAGGAATGACAATCTCCTGACTGAGATGGAATCTTGACACCACCTTAGGCTGAAACAAAGAGATAGTTCGCAGGACCACCCTATCTTGGTAGAAACTAAGAAAAGGAGCTTAAAAGGTAAGGGCCCCAATTTCGATACTCACCAAGCTGACACAATTGCGAGCAGAAAGGCTGTCCGCCATGTAAGATACTTTAGATCCACTAATAATAAAGGTTAATAATAAAGGTTTGAATGGTTCTTTCTGAAGTGCCGAATTTAAGTCCCACGGTGGAACTGGAGCCACATAGAAAGGTTGAATCCTCAGCACTTCCTGAAAAAAAGCCTGAACCTCTGGCTTGGAAGCCAGCCGCCTCTGGATATAGATAGAGAAGGCCAAGATCTGGACTTTAAGGGAGCCCCGTCTCAAGTCTGAATCCAGGCCTGTCTGAAGAAACTGAAGAACACATGAAAGACTAAAGCTAGAGGTATGAGCCTGATTAACCTCACACCACTGAATGTATTTTCTCCACTTCTTACAATAGGGGGACGTAGACACCGACTTATGAGCCATCATCATGGTCTGAATGACCTGAGAATACAAAACTTTAGCAGTTAGGATGCAGGAATCAACAGTCACGCCGTGAAAGCCAGACAAGGAAGGTCCTGGTGATAGAAGGGGCCTTATTCTAGAAGGTCCTTTGAGAGAGGAAGGTGCCAACCTTGACCTTCTGCCAAAGAAAGTTTGAAGAGGATGCGCTATCACATCTGCTGCCTCTCTTGGATCTAGGAGGGTCTACTCCTCCGAAAAAACAACAAAGGAAAGAAAAAATAGAACCATGAGAGGCGCTGATCGTATCTAAGAAAGTGCGATATACTGGATATAAAACCAAAACACTATTCTAAAAAATGGCAACGTCCTAGAGTGTCACTGGAGATGAAGGATAGTCTGGGGGGCATCCACAAGGTTTCACATGCACTCGTCCAGTGAAAGAAAAAATCATTTATTACACATGGATCATTGACAACAAATCAAACAGTTAAAAATAGCAACCGAAGTGCCTCCGTAACGAGTGGTGGAGAGAGCCGCATCAGACAGGTGGCTGGGGAGCTCCAAAACAGCGTGATGGTAAAGTCCTGAGGAGACGGTGACCGGAGGCAGGAAGTGGTTGAGACAAGCTACCACTGACGCGTTTTGGGCAGGCGTGTCCTTTCTCTAAACCGACTAGGTCTGTCTGACTACACTTTGTTTGAAGACCAGAAATAATCTGCTCCGCTCATACCTCCATCGCCCTTGTGACCCAGGCTGAAGCCAGCAACGATCTAAAAGAAGGACCTGCTGCCACAAAAATAGATTTTAAGAACGTCTCAATAAGCCTATCTATGGGAAATCTGAGGAAAGCCGCACATGGGAAGGGGAAAGCAGTTGGTTTTATATCAAAAAAGTACACTAAAAACCAGCACTGTCATGTGTGACAATACCCACTTATAAACTAAAAAAATGGGATTTATTGTTACTCACCGTTAAATAGAGGGGGTTGGAGAGGGGAGGAGCTTACCTCAATAGTTTTTTAACTATCAAGTGCCCAGCTCCAGAGCGCCTCTACCAACCCATGGTCGCATAGTCGCAGTGTCCCCCAGATGTGGAAAGAGAAAAATATATATATATACACATATATACATACATATACACACACACACACACACACACACACACTAATAAATACTACTTTGTTAAAAAATTATAATATCTATAGTAAGTTGAATAAGCTGCCCATGCAAAAGTATATATTGCACAGTCCCAGTTAGCAGTCTCTCACCCTGCTAGTAATATCTTATTCTTTCAGGAAATTTTCCAAGTTCAATATTGCACTGGCCCTTTTGAAGGTTTATCAGTGTTTGGTATAATCAAACATTGATAGGCTCCAAAAGTTGGTCTAACACTCAACACTCTTATCAACTTGTTTTATATGTGCAATTGTTGCCACCTTCACAAACAGTATGGAAAGGAAAGACCATTTGATATGTAAATACTTGTGAAAGAGAGTGTAACTTGTTCTTTTATTATGAATCACGGACCATAAATAAACTGTGCTCTTTAGCAACAGAAGTTGCAATAGTTATAACAGGCATGGGCTGGAAGTGCTCTTTTTGTAAACTTACTTGGTACGTTCAAGTAATTACGTTCAAGTAATAAGGAGACAGTCTGATTTTTATCCAAACGGCAGGTCTAGCTGGTATCTGCCCACTCTCTCCTTTACTTTGATTCTTGTGCAATAGGTCGTGCAATGTAAAGACAATTCTTCTATACCTCTCTGACAAGGTTCTCTTTTTTCCTTGATTCCTGGGTCCATGCAAACTAGTTTGTAGGCAGCAATTTCGGCAACTCAGATTTGTTGATAAGTCACATTCCTTCAGCGTTAAGTGCGGCCATACAATCCACTAAGAAGTGGTTTATCCCCAGCGCCAATTCGTTGATTCATTTTTTCTAAAGCAACTTTGAGACGGCAGTGTCCACCTTAGGACATTGTTACCATTTGGAGACCTCCACCTTAGGTCAAGGATAAAGAGTGGCAAATCTCAGGGGAACAAGAAACTTCTTGTCAGGAGATTGCCAGGCCTCCAGAATTAACAAAAATAACTGGGAAGATGGAGGGAAGGAAACAGAATGTTTCTTCTGTATCTTAAACACATGCTGCTCCTCCGGGGCCTGTACCATGACTTCTGATATTTTAAGTGACTGGAGGATTGCTATTATCATCTCTTCCACCCCCTGGGCAAGAGAAGGATCTGGTGGGAGCTCCTTATTGGAGAAATCCTCCCCCCAACCGCTCCCTCTTTTAATAAAGAATCAGAATCTGAGTCTGCCAAGAGGCCCCTGGATGCATTAGGCCCTTTTTCTAGTTGGTAGACTAGGCTCTAAGA
Organism: Limnodynastes dumerilii; assembly: GCA_011038615.1. Lineage (NCBI taxonomy): Eukaryota > Metazoa > Chordata > Amphibia > Anura > Limnodynastidae > Limnodynastes > Limnodynastes dumerilii. The sequence continues at coordinate 232,670 of WWET01000678.1, read as the reverse complement.
ATCTCTCCAGAGATGCAGACTTTATCCAATCCCAGAACTGATTCTTGAAGCGACCTGGAGCAAGTCGGTTCAGGATTAATAAGTTGGGAAGGGAGAGCCCTGAGGGGCCTCTCCTTTTTGCACATGCTGGCTATCAGTTGGACATACCCACAGCATGTGTTGTTGCGACAGCAACTAAACTAAGGCAGCAAACGACTGCCCCAGAGAAGATACCCATGTGGGCTCATCCAGGTGCTGGAGGGGCCACCCCAGGCAGGTCAGGTTTAACGACAGCGGGGGCTGGGGGGGGCGACGACAGTCTGTGCACTCAGTGCAAAGGGCCCCCCTATGGGTACAGATGACCCGTCGGTAATTTGTCTTGCATTTGGTGCAGGTAAAATAATCTGCCTTAGCTTTAGGGACCTTTTCCTTATCTGACATTTTAACAGAATTTAACAATATCTGTAAATGCTGATAATAATGTGCCCGCACTGTAAACATAAGTGTCTATATCACACTAGGATTAAAGGTAAATTTATCACAGCAATATACAATACACACACAAAATTGGTATGAAGTGAAGGTACTTAGCCTTCTTGAAGCAGCAACAGAGAAAGCAGGCAGGGAGAGTGTTTCGTGCAGGCAGTCCCAAGATGGCGTGACACACTGAACTCCAAAGCCCAGTGAAAAGCTTATTAGTCTAGATGCACCTGGACTTGCTGCAGCCAACTTTTGTTGCTAAAAAGCACAGTTTATTTATGGTTTATTTATGGTGAATACCTCCACCCCCTCTCTTATAGGGGTTGAGATTCAGAGTGTCCCCTTAACCCTATGCCCTCCCCTCAGGTGGGCGGGGATAGGGAGACAGCACTACCAATAGCATCTGCTATATTGGATTGGAGCGAGGGGCTTTCCGACCGCTCCTAGAGCCAGGCAGCCCCGAGTCCTCTCTGCTGAAGGAGAGGGGGATCTTTGCACAGCCGTGAGTGGAAATCCCCAACCGCGCAGTGACTTCAGTGTACCCGCTCTCCAAATATTATAAAAAAAAAAAAAAAGTTAAAAGTAAAAATAAAATTAAAATTTAAAGAAGGGGCTCTAAGAGAGCTCCTACAAACACAGCCTCACTCCATGAGGCACTAAAACCATTGGAGCAATATGGGCTTAAAGGGAGAGTAATGAGCATGGAGAGAAAAAAAGTTTAACTATTTAGTGCCCACTCCAACCAGGCCCTACAAACCCCAGTGTTCTAGTGGCCCCCATATGGCTGAGGGAGAAATTTATATAATGTGTGCTAAACTTTATTCTGGTTTAATTTCCATGGATTTATTTTTGTAGCATTCATGTTTGCTGTAAGAGTGTATTAATTTGTGCTATTGATCCATTTAATTGTGGAAAAATACAGCCTAAAAACCCCTCTTAAGATGTCACCTCTGGATACAGTAACAGAAATCAGTTTGAATTTTACCTGAATAATCCACTTTAATGTTTTTTTTTTTTTTTGTTTCATCTGTTTTACCTGAAAGCATTTTTTTGTAGCTTCATCAAGATCATCTAAGGGATTAGGTTTTTTCTGCGATAAATCATCAATGAAGGAATGTAAGTCTTTATCTGGTTTCTCCAAAGCTGAATCCTTTCTTTCAGATATCATGCTGGTCTCTTTTTTTGAAGAATACAGCACTATAGATAATATCTGTGCCGGCAAATATAGAACATTTTTACAAGGATTATCAGGTTACATAAGATAATTCTGTGCAATATAAAATCTGATTTGTCTAACACCTGAAAAAGACATATGCTGTAATATAGAGATCATACAGCGCAATTAAGAGCTTGTAAATTCTTACACAACATATTAAAAATATAACCAGATCATAAACGATTTATATGTACAGTAAACGCCACGTTGTGCATAGGTGAATAATCACATGTCTGAATGAGTATGTATAATATTTATAATACATAAAATGTATCTGGTTCAATTCACATCCACAAAACAGAGGATTGGACTGAGACTTTGGCAACACGGTGGCTCAGTGAGAAGCATTTGTGTCTCACAGCGCTGAGGTCATGAGTTTGATTCCTGGACTAGGCCTTATCTGTGTGGAGTTTGTATGCTCTCGGGTGCTCCGGTTTCCTCCCACACTCGAAAAACATGCTGGTAGGTTAATTAGCTGCTGAATAAATTAAACCCAAGTGTGTGTGTGTGTGTGTGTGTGTGTTAAGAACTTGACTTTGTGCATGAGAAATATTGTAATAGCTGTTAAACTAAATTTGAACCATGGTCTTACCTCCAGATCACGAAGAAGCCATGTTTTACTGAATCCGGTCCCTTTACTGCATTTTTTTACCAACAATTTTAATAGACCTGACTGAATAAATTCAGTCTGAATTTCATCAAAATCATGATTCTAAAAAAAAATAAAAATAAAAAAATTTGAAACTTAGATTATTAAGCACAAATGTATGTTAAAATAAATAAAACATTGAATTACATAAGCATTATAACAGGCACAGTTTTATAACACAATATATTGTCACAGATAAACATATATAGTCCGTCCCCTCTCCCTTCAAACTGGTTTTCAGAAAAGGCCATTTTACACCAGGCAAAAATTGCAGATCACAATCAAAGCAAATCCACTATAAAACAGGAATGTTGTAATATGCCAAAGAACATTTGGCTTATGTAAGCTTTTATAGTCAGGGTTCAGCAAATTCCTGTTGTCAAACTACACTAATTATCCTAAGCAGACACTGTATTAGAGAAGATATCTGGTAGTTTAATAGAGTTATAAATGGGAGATAAATAAAAGTGGTCATGACACTTCTCCTGGGGTCATATTTATGTCTATATGAAGTCCATGAACTACATTTGTCTCATCCATAAAAGGGACACTGTGACGTGCGATTGGGTTTGGAAGGTTTGCGTGTACTGCTCCAAAAATGGCATTTTCGAATACACGCAGCCGATAACTAATTCTCAGCTGTGTCCATTGTTAGGGTTAGGCTGTGGGGAGGGTTAGGGTGAGGATTAGCATAAGGGTTGGTGTTGGGAAAATAGGTATCGGTGCTTACCAGTCTTCGGCGGGGAAGGAACATTTGCTTGTGCTGCCTCTTCAGAAACGGGGACTGGAAAATGGGCCGCTCTCAGCTGTAAATCACACCCGGTTTGGATCATGCACTATAACTGGGTACTTGACAGATGACCAAAACATTGTGGGGAAGATGCTCCCCCGTCTGTGAATGACCTTTATTTTTTCAAAGGGAGTTGGGCCCATTCAATGGAGCTGCATTGCAAATCATTGGGTCTTTGCCCTGCTACAAGAGATGTTATACTCTACACATTAAAGGGAAAGTTTCTCACAAATTTCTCCTCTGAACATTTTCAGCACGAGTTTCCGAGGCTGCCCTACATGTGGCAATAAGGCAGCAAGTGTGCTGCAAGATATTCCACTGCAAGCACTTCTTGTATAAAAGGTCCACATCCACTACAGTCAGAGTTACAGTTAGAGATGTAGTAAGATGCGACCGACACTAAACTTATAGACAGCGAAGGTGCAGGTCATTAATAAAAAAAAACTAATTACCACAGAGGACCGTATCCAGACCCCCACCTGTTTTCTGTATGTGCGTGGGTCTGTCAGTCTGCACGAGAGAAGGGAGTGAATCCTCCTGTCACTCTCTTCTATCGTTCATTATAAGTTTGACTTACGCTGTCCTAAGGCAGCCTTAGGTCACACTTGCGGATTAGTGGTCCGTCTGACTGCTGATCCGCTCATAAGTGGAGGGTGATAGTCACACTGTACACTTTACATGCTTCACCCAGCCCATCTTAGCAGGCGGAAAGGGAGCACAGCCCCTTTGATCTTAAATACCATCGAATTGAGCTAAGTTCCGTATGATAGTTATGTTAGTAGAACCAAAATAACATCTGGAGCATGCATGCGCCCTCTAGTCCATCCAGCCTACTTACATACCGTGCGTCTGGATCTGGTCCAGTATCAGCAAATCTGGTAAAAATTTTGAACCGATGCGTTTCCTAAAACTTTTAATTTCTTTTGTGTAGAAAAGCCTCTAAACCTTCTTCAATGGATGGTAAGCGATCATAACCAGGTTCATTGGTGATGAATGACGCCACAATCCACAGTAGTGGTGATACTCTATTTTGATTCTCAAGACACTCTTCCAGTATTATTGTGAATGGAACATTTTTAGTGTTTAATGTGACTCTAAGCTCTAGCTTAATGTTGGATAAACAAGTCTGATATACTATTAAGAATTGTAACTGTTTGAATTTTATGACACACAGTGTAACTATCTAATGTTAATCTATTGTTGGACACAAACGTGCTCCGGTGTTACAGGAGCATTATTACATCCATTTGAACAAGGACAAAATTAATTAATATGTAAAAAAAAAAAAAAACCCTGGCTCTGTATAAGATGAATTTATTGAATGATAAAACAGAATTTATCATTAAATAAATGAAACTTATACAGACTGTTTTTTTTCTCTATATTACCGTTTTTCAAAATTTGTCTGGTCTTCGAAGCCTCTGATGTGAAGAAAGAAAAATACATATCTTCCAATTAGAGCTAATTTACTATAAAACAATATCAATTAAGTATATCAATTAAGTATACGTATTACAATATATTCTACCAAGGACAATATCTAACCTTGTTCACTGTATCATTATTCGGGATTATGATATTTTGAGCCTTGGATGGACTTTGTATTGTATTGTATACAATATGTAACATTAATTGGTGCTTAGTTCACTTAGTTGTAAATTACTTGATTTTTTTATTGGCTAATTTGGTACCAGATTAGAGATGTTTTGTTCACAAATTGTTATATTGTTTGAGATTACCCAATAATTTTCTTTGTATTTTATAATAATGATCTTTATTCCATTGAGTAATTATTACTCAATGGAATAAAGGCTCAGGAATTTGAAGTGTCCATAGACATACAGGACACATATCTGCATGTGACCTTCTGGGAAAGTCAACAGGTCCTTCTGCACTTTGCCATTCATGATTGCCATGAACAGTTCTGAGCTCTGTAGTTATGGCTCCCAGAATTTTTACAAAGACAAATGGAGTAATGATCTGTAACTTGTGAATCATGGAGATCAACATAACTCTTTACAAAGATGACCTGTTGTTGAAAGCAGAATCGCATGGATGGATAATCTGATAGAAGTCCAGTCTCCTTCTGGCAAAGCACATGACATTTCTTAGCCAGGGAATCTCCACTGGAGCTTCTGTGTATGAAGCTCCTGAAAAAGATGGCAGCCTTAATCAGTGGCAAACACAGGATTTTGAAAGGGGGGTTTCCAATATGTGTAATACATGTGGGATATATTAGCATATCTCCCAACATTTTGGAGCCCGAAAATGGGACAAATAAGCTCCGCCCCATTCAAGCTCTGCTCCCACCCTGCCCCCACTGAAAAAAATGATACCTAGCCTGTGAGCATGTGTGTTAGGGAATTAGACTGTAATGCGGCAGAGGTTGAAATACTGTTTTAAATTGTAAAGAGAATTAATATTTTTTAAAAAGTATGTAAAATGATAATACTGATAATATGGTCGTACTATCTGCCAAAATATCTTTGTGAAAGCAGGAAGCTTATAATGTTCATTAAAAAATAATTAAAATAAAATAAATCTACATTAAGGAATTGCATTGTTATTGTCTGATATTTTTAAGTAATTTATAATTTACTTCTTTTACACATTAAAATAGTAGTTTTATATTGCAGGAACAGATCTAATATCAAGTATACAATGCATTAGTAGAGCACATTACACAATGGACCAGAGCTTGTCAGTGCCTACGCACTGTTGAATAGGTCATGACATATTTACCATCCTCACCTGCTTGCCTATTGCAGCACAGGCCAGGATCATCTTCCTCCATGACAGTCTGCCCCACATGGCCACTAGGCCACGGCACCCTCGAAGCCACGCCCCCTTTTCACAATTTTCATATTTTTGCACATTTTTCAATTTATTATTTAAATTTTCAAACTGGGGAGTTTCTGGGCAACCAGAAGCCCCCCCATGGGTGCGCTACTGTTAATAACGGAATACAGGGAGTTCAAATGGAACATTCTCTCCCAGTTGTCTAGAGACCACTTGAAACTGGATCACAGAGGATTTTCCTTTCCCAGGAAAACAGAGTGACTCTGAGGTGTACTGAAACTCTGATCACTTCACACAGCTCAGCCACAGTTGAAAAGTCACCCTCTGCGCATTCAACAATGCCACAGCGGTGGCTTACATCATCTGTGGAACGTGGGAAAAAAAGTGTCCAGGCAGTAAGATATGGCTCGCATTATTAGGTGGTCCAAAAGCTTTGTTACAGTGATTGCCACAGTTCTCATTCCAGGAGTAGAAACCCCGTCTGTCCATGAACTACAGCCACTAAAATAAAAAAAAACTTGAGATTTCCCTGGATTGGTGGAAAACTGTAGGAAGCTTTACCAGATCGTGTCAGCCTGCACCTACAGAAATATCCTGAATACCCTTACACAAAGCAGTAAGTCCAATATTATTGCACAAGTAGCCTCCTAACAAGCCACAACACAATACTAGTGTAAATAAAATAATCATCTACAACCAAATCAATGAAAACATCTCTCTACATTTGCATGACTACAGCAACATTTCTAAGGTATTCTATGTGAATACTGTGATTTAACGAAACCAACATTTTTTCTTTAAATCAACTTTATGACAATTGAAAGGAGAGCATATCTGTGGTTGCTCCTTATCTTAGCCAACATACTTTTACAATAAGTGTATGCATACTATTTGATAAACTGTTACTTTACACAACCATTATTTAAGATCAAGCATGGTTGTGGTATACCATATCCACCGTAATATACAAATTCAACTAATCATTATTTACCACAATGCGGTACAGAAGACCCTAAATTCCAAAAATCTAATAATCCTGAATTATTTTTTTTTGTGGAAGCTGTTACACAGGTATAAGCAATAACAGTTCACAGATAACAGATAGTATGGGTTTGCAGACTGCATACGTAGGGGAGTGATATACCACAAATTTGCTGGTTTCATTTTAATATTGGCCACAGTCATTGTCTTATGAACTAGTAAGAAAAACAAAAAAAAAACAAAAAACATTAAACCACTTAAAATCTATGGGGTATGGGTCTCCGGAAAGAACAGCCTTTTTTTCTGAGAAAAAATACATTTCTAAACTAAAGGGGTATTCGAAATAGGGACATCCGAAAAGGAACTTAGGCTTTCTTAGCGGGGCCTATGTGTTTCCACTACTGTTCGAGCAGCTTAAATTTTAAAAATAAATATTTATGTTACAAAAATTTTTAAAATATGGTGCACACAGAACTCTAGACTACAATAAATTCAAGAAGCATACAAACAATCTTGAGTGAATAGTAACACAGTGTTACAGTGTCCTGGTTCTCCTCCTATCTGTCGGACTGCTCGTTCTCTGTCGTAACCCCTAGCTCCTCCTCCCCTACCACTCCTCTTCCCGTTGGCGTGCCCCTGGGCTCAGTCCTTTGTCCCTTTCTGTTGTCACTCTACACCTCCTCTCTGGGTGACCCCATCCACTCCTTTGGCTTTAACTACCACCTCTATGCCGATGACACTCAAATCTATCTCTCCTCCCCTGACCTCTCCCCTGAACTTCTGTCTAAAGTGTCAGATTGCCTCTCTGCCATCTCCTCATGGATGTCCGATCGTTTTCTCAAGCTTAACATGGACAAAACTGAAATTGTAGTCTTTCCTCCTTCACAAACTGCCTGTACCCCAACTACCTCCATTACTATTGGTGGCTTCACCATCTCCTCCTCCACCCAAGCCCGCTGCCTGGGCGTCATCTTGGACTCCTCTATCTCCTTCTCCCCCCACATCCACGACCTCTCACTGTCCTGCCGCTTTCATCTCCGCAACATTGCTTGCATCAGACCCTTCCTAACAGCAAACAGCACTAATACGCTCATTTTCTCTCTTGTTATCTCCCATCTGGACTACTGCAACATTCTCTTCTCTGGCCTCCCCCTGGTCCGTCTTGCACCCCTACAATCTATTCTAAACGCTGCAGCCAAACTCAACTTCCTCTCCCAATGCACTTCCACCACCTCCCCTCTCTGTCAATCTCTACACTGGCTTCCTGTCCCTTTCATAATTCTCTTCAAGCTCCTCACCACAACTTACAAGTCTCTCTCTTCCTCCACAGCTCCCTATCCTCCCTTATCTCCATCCACACTCCCTCCCGTCCCCTCCACTTTGCTGGTGACCGTCGCCTCAACTCCAACTTCTCCTGGGCCGCCCCTCTCCACTGGAACTTACCACATCCTATAAGGCAATCCAGCACCCTCCAGTCCTTCAAACGCTCCCTCAAAACCCATTTCTTCAGGCTAGCCTACCCTTCCTCCACTTAAGCTTACTTGCCCTCCCCATCTTCATCACTGTGTCTCCTGTTTATTTGCCCTCTCTCACTTAGCATGTTAGCTCTTATGTGCAAGGTCCTCCTCCCTCCTGTCATCACCCCTCTACCTTGTCCTCATCACTTCCACCTTTTTCTCTCTACTGTCTGTCTCTGTCTTTATTCACCTCCTTCTATACACATTTCCAGCATCTTTTTTTCCTTACATATTGTTCTGCTTTTATTTATTTTACTTTTTTGTACTGTATTTTAATTTTGCTTTGTACATGTATTGTGTTCCTTATTCATGTTTTTTTATACCCTCTGTTAATTATTGTATTGAACTATTGTCTTTACTATTGCCTCTATACGGCGCTGCGGATACTGTGTGGCGCCTTATAATTGTTAATAATAATAATAATAACATTAAATAAAATAGCATACATTAAAACAGTCTGTTACTACTGTTTCTTCTAACTACATATATTTATTCTTCCAAGATTTTAGGCAAGATTTTGTAATAACATCCAGTTCATTTTAATTAAATGCAAATTTTATCTGGTTTACTGTTACCTTAATTGTTTTATACAATCCTTTGAGAGCCAAAGACAGGACCCAAGTAGCTTCAACAGCTTCTGCACAACTGTTGTCCAAGTTAGACTGTAGAAGGTGACAGGAAATAGAGGCAAAGTGCTGCAGATATTTCTTTAGATTTCCTTGTGCTTGTTGACCTTCACTATCACTGTAATGCAGCAATTGGTAGTCTTTCACTAGGAGAAAAGTTTAATATTAGTCAAGAAGATGCTTAGCTGTACTAGTATCTTCCTCTTATGTTAAAATATAAATAAATCCGACTTCATTTACAAAATGTCTGAGTTTTAAAGAAAAGATAAAAGAAAAAATTAACATGCACTGTTTTTAATTTCACTTAGTGTGAAAGTCAATATTAATATACATGCCTAGTATTTTAGTCACAAGTACTTTAAAAAGAGAGTACAGATGTCACCCAAGACAAAGCTATCAGCTCCCACCTTGCAATCACAAAAGAAAAAGTCTACTGTAACTTGCACAAATAGTGAACATAAAGAGAAAATGAGATTCATATTCCATAATAATAGATGTAACATTAACTACTTAACTCTTCCACATACAAACTACTACTAAATACACCATTCCTTAAACAAGTCATATAACTTGCATTTTCCCCGTCACATTTTTCACACATGCTCTCAAATTTATTATAATGGGTGATCTATGGAAATTATTTAGTTGATCATTATCATTGTTTACATCATACCTGCTCCGTACTCTAGAAGCACTGCAGATAATTTATATATTGTGGCAGACTATAAGTAAGGCATGACATGCATTCAGGCATAAAGTTAGCATAGGTTGCTACATACCAGTTTTGCGCTTCCGTGTTTTCAGGTCAATGACTACAGCTCTATTTTTCTCTTTGAAATGCTTTAAGATGACAACACTGTGAGGCTCTTTGGCATTATCTATATATACAGACCGTGTCCCCATACATAGTACCTGCAGTAGCAATAAGCAGCATCATAAATATAATCTGACATATAAAATAATTATAAAAAAAAATTTGTAGAGGAACGCATATTATTTTATATTATCAAAACTTTATAGACACATAGAAAGTGATGGTAGATAAGAGCCACGTGGATGGACCAGTCTGCCCAGTTGATTCTTAAACTATACTGACCCTAAATCTGTTTAGATTGAAATTTATGATTTTTATCCCAAGCACGTTTAAACAGTTCAAGCTGGGAGAGCTTGATCAACTACAGTTTCAGTGAATTCCCCCCCCTATTGGGGGACACTGCAAGACACTTAAGTACAGTTGGGAGTCAGGGCACTTCATCCTTGAAAGTCAGGTCTCCCATCCCCTGCTTCAGCAGAGAACTCTCAAAAAGGGGACCTCTTTAGTCTGGCTGCACTCGCTTCACAGCAGAAGACATACGGCAGCTGGAGAATATGAATATGAAAAATGGAGATATCCAAAACTGTGAGTAAGAAGGTGAGGGTTTTGCCTTCTATCACAGGAATTTTCCTTCCTTCTGGCATGAATCCTTGGCACGTTTTTACCTTAATCCCCTGCTGTGCTCCTAAAGTAGCAATTACATAATTATTAATGCTTAGCCATTTAATTAACTGTAAACAATAATACACTGCTCAAAAAAATTATGGGAACACTAAAATAACACATCCTAGATCTGAATGAATGAAATATTCTTGTTAAATACTTTGTTCTTTACATAGTTGAATGTGCTGACAACAAAATCACACAAAAATTATCAATGGAAATCAAATTTATTAACCCATGGAGGTCTGATCCAACTTTGATGTAATGTCCTTAAAACAAGTCAACATGAGGCTCAGTAGTGTGTGTGGCCTCCACGTGCCTGTATGACCTCCCTACAACGCCTGGGCATGCTCCTGATGAGGTGACGGATGGTCTCCTGAGGGATCTCCTCCCAGACCTGGACTAAAGCATCCGCCAACCCCTGGACAGTCTGTGATGCAACATGGCGTTGGTGGATGGAGCAAGACATGATGTCCCAGATGTGCTCAATTGGATTCAGGTCAAGGGAACGGGCGGGCCAGTACATAGCATCAATGCCTTTGTCTTGCAGGAACTGCTGACACACTCCAGCCACATGA
>WWET01000678.1:161905-207502 GCA_011038615.1 Limnodynastes dumerilii | reverse complement strand
TCTTTCTATACTAAAATTCCCTCATCTCTGTTACCAATTCTGCTGTGTGGCTGGATCATATAGAGCACGGACAGCCCTTTTTTCCATACGCCCTGGCTGTTTCCATTGTGTGATATAAAGCGCTTGCCCTTATGTATCAAAGCCAGGGCCCTCTTAGCCACCCAATCTGTTTGTTATTACCCAGTCTTATTTATACTGACTGTTAAACTAATATTCAACGTTTTAGTGCTTAAAAAATACTTCTGAACAGGGCAGTGCTTTATTCAAATGTTTTAGTAATATTGTCAATATTTTTACATGATGACTTCCCTGACCACACACTCATCAAACCAGTCCTCTGACTTGAGTATGAAAACAAGGTAACAGTTATGGTTATGCAAATAAAATGACATAGCTTGATAATTTACAAGTAATGGTCTTCTATGTAAATTCATATTCACATTCTGTTCTGGGCTACTGAACATACATGGACATACTTAACGTTACTGCTCCATAAAAAGCTGTGCTCTGAATTGGTGTAACCATAGACAAAAACTACATTTTTTTCATTGCTAGTTTATCATCGTTTTGACAGAAAAATGAAAACATTAAACTAATGTTTGGGGCATTTTGGTAAGTAGGTGCAGATGAAAAGACGTCACATTTGCAAAGGAGTGGGCTACACTTACTTGGTGAAGTCATTCTGGCAGGCTAAAAGTTCCAATAAAAAGATCACACAAGGAGGCTGAAAGAAATGTGGTTGCCCTAAAGTGTTCAGGCAGTCCTGAATAATTTTAAAAACCTTGAGAATGTTTTCAGCCTGGGCTTTTCTGAGGGTGAGTACCTGCAGGACACTTGCAGAAGAAAATCAAAACAAAATGTTACATTAAAGCTCAATATATCTGCTAAACATGTTTAAATGATTAATTATATTAAACTTTTTAATTCTACACTAGTTCCATTTAAAACCACCTACATTAGCATCATTTATCACTGATTGCAAGAGCTCCTTTTTTCTTATAAAATGAATAATTATAACATACTTATACCAATGAGTGATATGCTTTGATCATCTTACACTGTCTTTATTCATAGTACATTCTGGTAAATGCATTAAGGTTTAAAAATAACAACTGTCAAAAAAGTTCTCTCTTTACCTTTCATGGGAAATTGTTGAATCTTTAATAAAATCTAAAATGCTCTTCACAATGGGATATTTTTCTTTCACTGTTGGCACCATCTTTGGCTCTTCCATAGAGCGGAATGACAGCAGTCTTAGCCTCGCTCTACTAAATGGGACTTTACGTGTTGGTGTTGGTGGAGGAGATGATGTGTCTTCCATCTTTTCTGATGTTTTCATTTGAGAGCTTGCTGGTGTCTCATATTTAAAGAGGTCGGATTCTGGTCTTTTCTGAGCATCGTGGTTAGTCTCTTGAAACTTTCCTGTCAGACTAGGATGAGCTGCTTCAGGAGAGGCATTAATGGGCGAGGAACTTGAAGCTTGAAAATCTGCCTCCACAATAGAACTTTTTCGAAAATTTAAACTGGAACTGTTTTTTTCATCTGTATTAATACAACAGTCCGATTGTAGCCTTGATGTTATAGGTAAAAAGTTTAGCAGCAGAAGACATTTCTCAGTACACTGTTTTGCTGTATTTAGAAAAAAAGGCAATATTGTTGTTTAGAAATGTAGTTCGACATAAGGTGATGCTTTATCTAAACTGTACTGTGCGGGCATGTTGGCCCCAATATAAGTGGTAAAGTAAGTTAGAGTAATGCAGTACTATTTGCTATTTTTTTTAAATCTTTTTATTGAAGCAAATCGCTAGACAGAAGCATGTCAGACAATGTGATATTTATATTATATTTGTACAATTACTATTATTGCCAGAGAGTGCTAACCAGAGCCACAGTAGCATATTAGTCCACAGTTTGCTATTTGATAACACACATACATATATATACATATATATATATATATATATATATATATATATACAAGCCACCAGGCAGCAGGTTACATAGGATAAACTTTAAACCAGTCATGAAATTTCTCTGCACTTTACAGAACTTCAAACCTTTTCCCAGAAAAAAATATAAAAAAAAAGAATATAAATAAGACTCGAATCCACCTGGTTTCCAAAGTCTCCTCAATTCAACGGCCCAAAGTATCTTTTCTGCTCATGCAGAGTTTGAATGACAGTTTGGGCACCTGTTCCCTGTCCCGGGCTCAAAAATAGGAGTGTGACATTGACCAAAAATGCACGGTTACAAGCACCCCCCCACCATACACACACACATACATACATACATACACACACCCCCTTCCTCTTATCTCAATACAGATGATACAATTAAATATGAATATGTTAATATTAATTGCATTGCTGGGGGATAGTTTCTATTCTGTTAAGCAGAGTGGAAAGACATAAATGAAGGCTGGCTACATGTGATATGGAGTATCTTTTCATGCACGGATTAGTGGTGCTTTCTAGTAGTATGGAACATAAATGATTTTATGTAAGGAAGCAGTGTTACATTTATCATATGATTTTGCTATGACTTTAATAAAGTACACTTTCATGCTACTAGCAACGTTGCAACCAATATAAGCAGAAATCAGGTTGTGACTTGATTTTTAGTTACATATTTTATGCTTATTATGCAATTTTGTTTTATCTGTATTTTATAACGAACATGGAGATATTTGGTGACTAACTGAGATGAACATATCAGTTTCTGTTTTTTATTGTTTAACTGCTGATACTCCATACAAAGTCAACACTTACCCAATGTGTCTGGATTTATTTCTGCTCCATCAACGACAAGCTTATCACTTTCACCAGCATGTAATGATTTTTGCTTCATTTCTAGCTGCAGGGAATAAATTGGAAAATTATATTGTAATTACATTACATCATTAAAATTACATTACTATAAAGATCTATAACACTTCTTACCATCCATAGTCTAATTCCATCAGCTAATGCATACACCTGTGCAAATTCTTCGCATAAAGTAAGTTTCCCTCCACTGAGTACTGCAAAGAAAGCAAACAATTACAAAACTGTTCTTTGGTATTCCACAATAAAAAACCTTTATCTTTAGATCAGGACTAGCATTAGTCCCATCATGCTTTGCCAAATATCTATGGATATGCAGTTACAGGAGGATTAATATTAACATCATCATTAATAACAATCATGTCTAGAAACTGGGATATTACAGCAAAGTTCCTAATTACTTGTCTGTTCAGTACACTAAGCAGCTCAAACTGCTCAGATGTCCTGCTTTAGGAGCACTACACATAGTTACAGGGAGCTATTAAGCTCCTTCTGAAAACAATTGAATACCATTTGGGCAAATACCCCATCTCCCATTTTGCTGGGAGCTTGAGTGGTCTAGAGGCCCAACCAAAGTATAAATATGCAAGGGGGGGAAAAAAAACAAAAAAAACGGTAGACGTAAAGAGAATTCAACACTGTCACGACTAAAAATCCTGTGACAGAAACCAATCAATGAGAATTTCAACCCTTTCAACACTATCAAGCAGAATCATAGTTCCAGATGTTTTGTGCATATTCTGAAAGCTCTGTGACTTTAATTTTTTTATAAGCAACCAGTGACGGAACTACAAGTGGTTCAACCGGTGCACCAGGGCCCATATTGCCCCAACCGCACCAGCATTACCACCCGAAATTTGGTGCTGACAAATAACAGCACAGCAGAGAATTGAATTATCAGCTCTGTGTGTGACTGGCGAAAATGCTTGCGCAGCAGAACCTATGAGCATTTACATTGGCACTGCACGTATGCGAGTCACACAGTTCACCAGACTGACAGCCGTCTGGTCAGATCAGGCATCATCTGCCAGGTAAGTGATTTAATTATTGCTGCACCATCTCCAGACCCCCAATATACCCCACATGTAATACATGGGGTATATTAGGGGTCAGTAGTTTGCACACTGCATAAATAACGTGGGGTATTTAATGAGACTGGGAACAGACTGGGAACAGCATATACTATAATATATTTAGGGTATATAAGGGTCTAGAAATGTCATGCGTTACACAATAACACATACATAGGGCCAGATATACTAAGCTGCGGGTTTGGAAATGTGGAGATGTTGCCCATAGCAACCAATCAAATTCTAGCGCTCACTTTCCTATTTGAAACTAGAGAATGTCAGCTAGAATCTGGGAAAAGTCTTCAGTTTTCCAAACCCACAGCTTAGTAAATCTTGCCCGTAGAGTGTAATTCCAACACTCCTAGGAAACCCCATATATATTATAGTATATGCCATGTCCAAGCCCCTAATATAACCTACGTATATTACGAACCATTCATGGAAACCCTAATATAGAGAACATGTACTTTTTAAAGGGTGCTATCACCAGACCCCTAACATACCCCACATGTATTACATGTGGGCTATATGAAGGTGTCTGGACATGGCACACTACATAAAGTGCATGTGGGGAATATTATGGGTCTGGGAATGGAACATGCTACAATATATGTGATGTATTTTAGGGGGTCTGGGAATAGCACAGTATAAAATGTATTTAGGGTATATAGAATGGCACAGTAAAACATACATATAGGTTGGATTAGGAACTGGCACACTATATATTGTATATAATGTGCCATTCCCAAGCCATAATATAAACAACATATATTATAGGATGTGCCATGTCCAGACCCCTAATGTATTCCACATGTATTACAAGAATTTTTTTTTTTTTAAATAAGTCTTCCCCTGTTCTCCGCAGAGAACCCCATGTAACGCCATGATGTTACGCCAGCACTTGCACTCCCATGCTCCATGTGACCCGGAACGGCTGTGTAAAGAGAAGATTACAGCAGCAGATAAACAGAGCAATGGGACCAGCTAGAAGAGACATCTTAGAATGCTAAATCCTATCCTCTTGCAAGATGAACCCAGGTAAAGTCTGTTTCCTTTTACAGTTTATTAGTCATTTATTTCCTTTACTTTTTTTAATATTTATTAATAATATAATAAAATAGTCACCAATATAGTATTAGCCTATTAAAATATTGGTGCCTATTTTTATTCTATTATACCCACATAGAGATTACACAAATGATAGAAAACCAGAATAAAATATCCTGTCATTCATGGCAGGGGGCCCAAAGCATATTTTTGCATCTGGTCCCATGACTCACTGGTTCTTCCTCTGAGAGAGAACCTTGAAGCAGAACCAAACGTTCTGAAGCTCTAGAGTGCTGGGATGAGAATCAGAAATTTGTATACATAAAGTCTGACATGTGTGTAGATATAAATTCATAATATAGCAATTTCCATTGCAGATTACATTAAAGCCCATTTTACTTCAGTTTTAGTTAACCTGCGTTTACAATACATATATGCTTTAAACCTAAATAAGCTAAAGAACCACAATGCAGTTAAGTCATAACGCTCAGCATCTCTGCAACACACAAGAAAGCATTTAGAAGTCATAAGGCATCCAGAGACATCTGTCATAACCCTACTTCTATAAAAATACAAGTTTGGCATCTTAACACTTATCGACATGTCAATGTGAGATTATTAAGTCTTTAAATAGTTACCATATTTCTGTAGTTTTCCATATAACTGTGGTGTAAGATATACCAGAGCAGCAAAAGTACAGTTCACAGCTTGATCACTTGCTGAACCTGCCACTATATCATTGTTTGTTTGCTGTTTCCTAATGGCTTGCACCAGTCCTTTGAAAAGTTCAGAGTTAGGGCCACAGAAATCCTGGGTAGGATCTGAGTTTGCAAAGTCAAGGAGAAAGTTACGACAGGCATCTGCATGAGAGTTCTTAGTCTGGAAATGAAATAATATGTAAAAGAGCTTTTACATAGTATTAGGTTACAATGTAAGACTATGGTTGCATTATTTTTAATAATCTAACAGTTATATTTTAGTTTTTAATGTAATTTTACTGACTTTAGTTAAGAAAATTTTAAATTACAGTCAATATTATGGTATAGCTTAATTAAAGAAAAGTGCTCTCATCTAGAAGTCAGCAAGGGATTATATGGCCAAACTACTTCTACTATAGTTATAATACTGATTAGAAGCTTTATTAGGAGTGGTATAATGACTACGGTGATTAATATTTTATCAACCTATATTAAATTTATTTAGCACTATTTATACTAAATATATTAAAAACAAGACAATATTTCAGCATTTTTTTACAACTAAATCTACAACAACAACAGGGCATTACAGAAAACAAATGAAAAAAAAAAACCCCAAGCTTCATAGAATATCTAGCTAGTCAAATACAGGGTGGTCCATAAGTGTGGAAACATCCTTTTAAAACAGAAACGAGTAAGGAAATATTAATTCATTGCCTACATATATGATCTGGGTGTGGTGGAAAACCGTTTAGGGTATGTGGCCAGTTTGGCAAGCATCTTGAAGTCAGATATCATGGATGCAACTTAAAGTTTTTAAATGGGTAGGTCATGTGACAACATATTTTGATGTCAAGCAGAATTTCATAACCAAAACAATGGTGTTTTTTGTTTTAACGTAACTTTATTCCTTAAAAGTCACTACTTGCAAAAGAAGATTCCGCTCAAAAGTAATGAATATGTGTAGACACCGGATTAATATTTCCTTACTCATTTCACTTTTTAAATTGTGTTTCCACACTTATGGACCACCCTGGATTGTCTAGCACATCCATAACCACAGTATATTACAAAGCCAGCACTGTTATACAAACACCCCAATGTTCCTGCATTTATCATCATGCCTGCATATGATAATTGACGTCAAATATCACCCCCCAAAAAAAGTACAACCATATTATTCCTATTTGAGCTAAGGGACGTTTCTCCATAGGTGGCACAGATGATATGCAGAAGACAGTGAGATTAAAAAACAGGATTTTGGTACAAAAAAGCCAAATAAGATACACAGGGCCACCGTCCTAACCTACTTGTAACAGAAATGTAGACTATCATCTGATACATTCACTGAACAGGGGAAGCATAACAGATTTACTGTATATTAACTTAAATTTTAACAGGGGAGGGAACTCCCACAGATGGATTCAGAGAAAAGGATTTACCGGTGAGTACCAAAATCATGTTTTCTCTTACAGCCATCTGGGGGACACTGGAACACTGGGGACTTCCAAAGCTATACCTAAGGGAGGGAACTCTCAGGCAAAGAAGAACAGAGAACTGTTTTAACAAAATCGGCATCTGAAGATACAACTAAATGAAATCTATAAAATTTAGTAAAGGTGTGCGCTGAAGACCACGACGCCGCCCGGCACAGCTGTTCCGCTGACACACCCTGACTAGCTGCCCAAGAAATACTCACCACTCTGGTAGTGCACCGACATTCTCTGAGGAACCTGAACGCTTGATGAATATGCCTTAGTGATTGTTGACCATATCTAGTAAGCAATAGGCTGCTTAGAAGCAGGCCACCCCTTCTTCTGAGAATCATAATGAACAAACAGGGAATCGGTCTTGCGAAAACCTGCAGTTCTTCTGATGTGGGCCCTAAGGATTTTTTCGACATCTAAGTTTACCTTCCGCAGCACTGGAAACAGGGATGACAATCTCCTAATTGAGATGGAATCCTGACACCACCTTAGGCTGAAATGAGGGGATAGTTTGCAGGACCACCCTATCCAGGTAGAATGCTAAGAAGGGGGCTTACAGGAAAGAACCCCCAATTAAGATACCTAACTAGCCGATGCAATCGCGAGCAGAGAGGATGTCTTCCGAGTAAGATGATATTTTAGATCTACCGATGATAAAGGTTTGAAGGGTTCTTTCTGAAGCGGCGACAGAACCAAACTTAAGTCCCACGGCGGAACTGGAGCCACATAGGGAGGTTCAATCCTTAGCACTCCTTGAAGAAATGTCTGAATTTCTGGCCTGGATGCCAGCTTCTTCTGAAAGTAGATAGACAAAGCCGAGAACTGGACCTTGAGGGAGCCCAGTCTCAAATCCCAGAATCCAGGCCTGTCTGAAGAAACAGAAGAAGCCGCGGAAGACTAAACTTAGAGGTATGAGCCTGACACCACTGAGTAGATTTCCTCCAGATTCTATAATAGTGGGACGCAAACACTGGATTACGAGTCTTCATCATGGTCTGAATGACCCGGGAAGACAAACCCTTAGTGGCTAAAATGCTGGATTCAACAGCCACGCAGTTAAAGCCAGACAAGGAAGGTCCTGGTGGTAGAAGGGGCCTTGTTATAGAAGGTCCTCTGAGAGAGGAAGGTGCCAACCATGACCCTCAGGTCCGAGAACCATGCCTTCCTGGGCCAAAATGGTGGTATCAGAATGACCGAGTGCCCTTCTGCCTTCACTCGTTTGAGTACTCGCTTAATTAGCACAAGAGGTGCCCCAGATTGAAGATCCAAGGAGTGGTAAAAGGGTCCACCGCTATCCCTTGTACTGGATATGAACCTTGGCAGAGGCATAGCGTGGATTCATCGCACCAGGAGCATGTAAATGCAGTGGCGCCCCCAGTAATTTAGTGTGACAGGAGGCAAATTTTACCTTATCCTAATCACAATTTTTTTTCCCCACAAGTAACTTGAATCTCTCCTCATTTTTTCCACTGTCTCCTGTTCTTTTTATGTGCACAATGGATAAATTTCTAACCAACACCACATATTTTCTGCTAACCTTATGTTATCATAACTTGGTTAAGATATAAAGCTCTCCCATCCAAACTAGTAGTCATGCCATTAACCAAACACCTGTTTAATAAAGAAAGCTCAACCTGCAACAATATTAAATAAATCCTATTCATATTAAATACCCAAATTTCAGCCTTAGTTGCCTCAACATTAAATTACTTAGTCACAATATGAAAAAAAAAAAATATCTTCGTCACAAAATGAAAAAAAAAAAAAAAAAAAAAAAGGGATAAATCTAATTACTGTGCCTACTTAACTCAATGCCTACAATTAATAACCAGCTTTAATCAATAGCCCTATTTTTCCTCAAACACAGATCAAAATTGTAATATGAACCTAAAAAACACACCAGAAAAAAACAATACCCCACACCCCCTCATCCATCAGTTTCCCTGTCAAGTCCACATTTTATTTGGACCAATTAAACTCCCCAGATGATCTCCAATAGCCCCTTATTTCCCTGCAGTCTTCTATAATTTACTGTTCTCTTCTCCTTCCTGTTCTCTCCAATTTCTCCTAAACAGACTAATTCCCTCATACAGTGTTATGTCTTTTAACACAACCTGTCCTCACACCTTTGCCTGCCTTCACACCTCTCCTCTTGTCTCCTCTACACTTTATTCACCTCTTCACACATGACATTCCCACCCCCCTCTGCTTCCTTATACCTTCTAGAGTCCTTTGTCTTTCACAAGCTCCCTTCTCCAGTCTCACTCACATGCAAGGCTCACAGCGATTACATCACCGTTCGGCGCTCTCCCTATCACTTCCCCTCCCTCTCTCTGCTCTCACCTCTGTCTGCTTGTTGTCATGCAGGCAGATCTGTAGTGACCGATCTCTGGTAGATCACATGGGGTGGAACTGTCAAGTGAAGGAGGCGGTGCTATAGGTCTCCGCAGCGCCACTTTACTTAGCTGCTGCCTCGAGTACAAGCTCCACCGGAACCACCCTTGCTACACCTCTAAACCTTGGCACCTTGTCGTTGTGCCGAGACACCATATGATCCAGATCTGGAGGCCCATCTCTGGACTATCTGGGAAAACACACTCTAATTCAGAGCCCATTCTCCCTGATGAAAAGTTTCTCGACTAAAGAAGTCAGCCTCCACATTTTCTATCCCTGGGATGAACACTGCTGAGATAAACAATAGATGAATCTCTGCCCAGAACAGAATGCAAGCTGCCTCTCTCATGGCTAGAGCGCTCTTGGTGCTGCCCTGATGGTTGATATATGCCACTGTCCTGGCGTTGTCAGACTGCACCCTCACTGAGAGACCTTGGATCCAAGGTAGGGCTTCCTAAAGAGCACAGAAGATGGACAGGAGCGAATCTCTTCTGGCCATAAACATTCAAGAACTGAGGGTCCTCAGTTCTAGAATGTTTATGGCCAGAAAGGATTCGCTTCTGGTCCATTTTCCTTGGAGGCGTTGAATGACGGCTCCCCAACCTTTCAAGCTGGCGTCTGTGGTCATGATTGTCCAGTCCACTGAAGCAAATGATCTGCCTACCACCAGATTCTGAGACTGGAGCCACCAGTTGAGGAATCGGTGAGTCCTGGCCCATAGAGTAAGGGACTGTCTGTGAAGTCGCAGGTGGGATCCTGAACAGCCTTTGAGTAGATTCCACTGAAAAGTGCGAGCATGGAGTCTGCCATACTGCACGGTCTCGAAAGACAACACTAGATTCCCTATCAGATGCATACAAAGATGGACTGATGGCGATTGCACTGAAAGAACTTTCCTGACTAGATCTTGGAGCTTCTGGACCTTGGCTAAGGAAAGGAACACACGCTGCTGACGCGTGTCGAAAATGGTCCCTAGGAACACCATTCTTTGACTGGGGAGCAGGTTTGATTTTGGAATGTTGAGGATCCACCAGTACTCCTCTAAGACCTGACGAGAGATCGCTAGGTGATAACTCAAAATCCTCCTGCGACGGGGCCTTTGAATGCAAAAAGGCCGACATCACCACCATAATCGAACAGAAAGGCTCTGAACTGAAAATGTCTACCCAAGATCGGGAACCTTAGGAGAGAGCGATGACCTTCCCTTTTCCATACCTGTGATGACCGACCGAAGAGATTACATCCGGAATCTTGGGATCCAAATACAGGCGTTGGGATCCCTGAGGTTTAAGATTGGTCAGACAGAACCATCTGGCTTGGACACAAGAAATAAATTTGAGTAGAAACTCTCTCCTCTCTGAAGCGAAGGGACTACAGAAATAACTCTGTGGACCAGAAGAGAGTCCAGAAGAGTAAGAAGCTCGGCTCTGATAGCTGGATCCCCAGGATAAGGAGAAATTAAAAACCTTTGGGGAGCGGTTTCCCTGAGATCTATAATGTAGCCTCTGGAAAAATACACTTTAAAAATGTCTCAATACTTATATCTGTGGGATCCCAAAGGATGCAGCATGGGCTGGAATGGGCAAAGCAGTTGGCTTCGCCAACTTTAGGACATTGTTCCCATCTGGACACCCCCGTCTCAGGCCAAGGACATAAAGTAGCAAATCTCCGAGGGACAGCCATTTTCTTGTCCGGAGATTGCCAGGCCTCTTGAATTAACGTTTCTTCTGTCACTTACAGACATGGTGTTCCTCCGGGGCTTGATCCATAACCTCTGCAATAATAAGAGACTTGCAGATTGCTATTATCATCTCTTCCACCCAATGGGCAAGAGAAGGGTTTGACGGAAGAACCCTATCTGAGAAATCCTCCTACCCAACCTCTCATTCTTCCCCTATGAAATTGGAATCAGAGTCTGCCAAAAGGCCCTTAGATGCCAGAGGCCTCTTTCTAGATGGCAGACTAGTTTCTAGAAATCTCTCCAGAGATGCAGAGACCTTAGCCAGACCTTGAACCGATTCCTGAAGCGACCTGGACCAAGCCGGTTGGGAAGTGGAAAACAAAGGGGCTTCTCCTCTATGTGTAGGCTGGCTAGTGGTCGAACATACCGCATGTGTTTCAGAAACAGCAACTGAACTACGGCAGCAACCAACTGCCCCAGAGAGGATGCCCATGCGAGCTCACCAGGCGCTGGAGGAGCCACCCCAGGCAGGTCAGGTTAATAACAGCGGGGAAACAATCTCTGCACTCAGCCACAAAGGGCCCCTGGGTCCTGCTGACCCACTGGTAATTTTGCTCTGCATTTAGCGCAAGTAAAATAATTTGCTTCAGTTTTAGGGTGCTTCCCTTTATCTGACATTATTAACAGAATGTCCAATATACAAATACAACAAAAAAATGTACCCACTTTATAAACCTAAGTGTCTACTTCACACTAGTATTAAGGGTAAAAGAACACAGCAAATACACAGAATTTGCTATGAATGAAGGTACTTAGCCTTCCAGAAGCAGCAGCAGAGGAAGCAGGCAGGGAGTGGAGAAACCCATGCATGCAGTCTGCAAACAGCATGGCACACTGATCTTCACAGCCCAGGAATGCTTCAATCATCCAGGAGCACCTGGATCAGCTGCAGCCAGTAGAATACCTCCACCCACTCTCTTATAGGGGGTGGGATTCAGTCAGACCCTTAACCCTATGCCCTCCCCTCATCTGGGAGGGGATAGGGAAACAGCATGTGTCAATGGTGTCTGCCATATTGGAGCAGAGCGCGGGACTCTCCGCCCGCTCCTAGAGCCAGGCAGCCCTGGGTTGACTCCTGCTGCAGGAGAACGAGGAAGCAGTGTGACCAAGGGGAATCCAAAGCCGTGCTATGATCACGACTGTCAGCTCTGCCGCAGAGCGGGTGCGCTGACTACAGAATTAAAATAAGGAATTTACCCAATGCTGGCACCATAACAATAATAATTTACTATTACAATGTAATATTATCACTGTTCATACCTTAGATGAAAAGATTGAATACATTTAAGAAATAAATGACATGTAAGTTTCTGCACAAGCAGCAACAATAGTGTGATTTGAGAAAATGTTACTGCTGCTAAACATAAAGCTGCCATTTTAGCCCATACAATTACATGTTTCTATTTGATGAATATACAATTACTTTACTTGCTGTATTTACCATACTTTAAGTCTTAATAATTACACATATATAATTTTTATTATCTGCTAGCATTCACAGTATGTGCCCTTAAAGTCACAAATAGGAAATGATGACAATGAGGAAGTCACCCAGACAGAACCCTATCAAGTTTCTGCTTCCAGTAGACATAATGCCTAATGCAGATCCTCCAACATGACCCATTCCATTAAGGTACAAAAAAGCTCTACTCCTGAGCTTTCAACTGTCAGTTACTATGGCAATTACCTTTGTTGAAGAGAACTATATTTTTCAAACATCAGTTAATTCATTAAAACTGGTGAGTGACAGTTGGAAGCTCAGTTTTATGTACCTATTGGAAAGGGTCATGTTGGAGTATATGATCATTTTCTACTTTAGGGGAAAAAAAAATGACGTAGATGCTTTGTACAAATTCCAGGAGGGAAGGGGAGAACTTGATTTTAATACCATTTGCATCTATTTTGATAAATATTTACAAGCTAGTACAAGCACAAGTAAACCTTCAAAAGGTAAATGTTATTGTATGAATCATAAGTATGTATAAAACGCATTATCTCGCCCTGACTAACAATTCAGATGTTTAAGATGTAAGACCAATTTAGGACTTAGGCGTAAAAGACTGTGTTCTTCCTTCTATTTGAAAACAGCAAAAGCCTTGTAGGACAGTTGTTAGCTAAAAACTACTTTGTACGTCAGTGTGACCTTCCTTAAAGACAGGAGACAAAATAGCTTTTTAAAATGATAATTTCATGGAAATATTTGGGATAAATTACTAGCTGTATTTAACTAAAAAAAACTGTTCAGTTTGAGGTATTTATCACAATAACTTTGTATTTCCATATTGGTTTTATATTATATATATATATATTTATAATATACAATGCAATATACTTGTATAAAAGGGAGTTTAATAATTATTCAAAACAGTACCCTGATCACATTCAGGACACCGTCAATAAGTAAAATAAAAGCATACAATATGAGAAGTACTGGTGAGGTCTACATAGAACACCTATTTGCCCAGTAAAGCATGGGATAAAAATAAAATATATTGGAGATACCTCAGGGGATTCCTTTTCTTGAAGGTTTGGCTTTTTAAAGTAGTTTTCTGTGCACATTTGATGCCTGAATACCGGTTTCCAAAGTTGAGAGGTAACAACAGAGGTCACCTTTGCAGACGGCAATTCAAGCCCAAGCTCTATAAAAAAAAGAAAACTTTTTAAATTCATAAATAAACCCATAAACCAGTGGTACGCACGTTTTATTAGGCACCTCACATCACATGGTTTGCCTGGGTTCAAATTGCCCCTTTCTGAGCAGTTACTTCTAACTCTGGATTTGCATATAGCACAGAAATGCTGCGATACAACACACTGTTCTAAAGTGTAAACTATCCTTTCCTTTTTGGTGCATGCCTTTTACACTCAATAAGCCCCTATGTTTTAATTATGACAATCAAAGAAAGTCCTGGCGTATATGTTCTGATTAATATCCACTGTAGATTTTATTTATTTATATTTCTACTGTTACTATTATGTCCAGCTGTGGTTTGACATTCGTCCTTGGACTGACAGGTTTAAAAGGAACTTCATACAGTTATCTCTTCACATTCATTACAACTTAACAATATTTCTTTTTAATGCCAGGGGTCCTCAACCAGCTTTACATGACCACAGAGAGAATGGAGGGAGTGAAGAGATGAAGAGGCAGCTAATCAGGAAGAATGTGTAACTATACATACAAAAAATGTTAGGCAAGTACTGAAGAATCTTCTTTTTAAACTGGAATTTAGCACATTTTAAATGTGCCTTCCCTGCAATCCATTATGGTTTTGCCAAGATGCAATGAAGGAGACATAACTAAAGATGATAAAACATCTTACCACAAGTAGATTTCATGGCCATTGACCTAGAGGCCAAACGACCCAATAATCGTGCAACAAGTAATTGTAAATCAGTGCTCCAACAGAAGGCAATGTCTGGAAGGCCATATGCCGTGACTGTAAACTTAAAACCCCATTCATTGTGGCTAATGTCTGAGAAGAACAAAAAATGGAGTTGTGGACCAGCCTTGAAGGTTACTTTCTGTAAGAGAACATAAGGAATTAAAAAATAAACTAACAGAAAAACGTCTGAAAAACGATAGAATTGCAGGATTTTACCTATTTACCTATAGTATTCCTGTTTGTTTATGTAGCCAATTTCTATATATGTAAACAGACATAAAATTCATTTTTCAGCAGCACATTCCAGGTTCAAAGTTCTATTCTCAAATGAGAAATTTTGAGCAATTCTCATTTGCACCTTTATCCATTGGGGGGCATTAGAATCATGGATGTAAAAAGTCAGTGTTGATGGGCACAAAAATAAAATTTGAGACGCCCCCACCCGACTCCTCTTATTTTATTCCCCTGCCCTCTACAGCCTTTCCAGTACTAACAAAATTCCTACACGAGACAGTACATTAGGCAGGGGTTGCTATCTCCCATTTTTTTCTCTAATCACGTAACAAAGCATATTGAATTCATATGAATTACAGTGGCAGTAGCATCGTCAAAGCTGACGGCCACAGCCTGCACCAACAATACAGACATCGGGGCGGGATCAGAGGGATTAGCATGGGCAGCTCACACAACTGGGACACCTCCCCCAGCAGGACCCAATCACTCCCGATACACACGCTGTGATCAGTGATCTCAGAGTCTCTACCAGATACCATAAACAGAAAGATTTGAGTAAGGTAAGACAGTCGCCAAGTACTGAGAGGACACAGTTTCTCTTCATTTAAATTTAAAAAGTATTAAAAAAAAACGAGTTTTCAGAGTGGAAAACAACTTATTCCACCTCTGGCTTATGATAGCGAGTTGAGGAACTTTTCCAAATAATGGGCCTGATCCAGAACAACACTTGCGAGCGAATTTACGCGTGGCGGAGGCGTAAAATCGCGCTTTGGTAAGTACTGCGCATGCGCACCATAGAAAATACGCTCAGTAACGTAGCGTAATTGTGAACGTATGGGCCATTCACGTATGTGTCACGTAAATACTTACGTGTGGGCGTGCCAATTTTACGTTAGTCCAAATTACGTCTGAATTACGTTAACTAGGCGGGGGTTTGTATTTAAAGTGTACAGTATGGGCGTGCTTAGCTGCGTAAATACGTGTTCCCATACGTACGTGAGCGGATCACATCGGTTACGTTGCCAAAAGTTAAGGTAGGGTTTGGAAAGCGCATCTTGACAAAATCCGTACGTTCAAGGGGTGTGTATAGAACTTACGCGCACGTAAATACGCTACGCGAATAAACGTACGCCAAACGTAGTTCTGGATCTACCCCAACGTAACGATTGGATAAGTATAATCATGGTTTACAAGTTAGTACATCCAGAGTAGAAGTAATTTTCAGGCACACCCCATTTATAACATTTCTGAATATCTGGACGAGTGGGCGATTGATGTAGACCTGGGGCCAGATTTACTAAGCTGCAGGTTTGAAAAAGTGGAGATGTTGCCCATAGCAACCAATCAGATTCCACCTCTCACTATAAATGTAGAGAAGTCAATGGCACTCAGGTTCAGGAGGTAAGAGAGTCATGACTGTATCCTGAACCAAAAATATTCCAACTTATTTCCTACATAAAGAATTGGAAGCAGACGGTTCCCATTCTAGCCAAGCGATAAATGGGAAACATGTTTATGATTCACTTTTTCCTGTTTCAAGGTCAGGTTGGTTGGACTTTTTTCCATTAAAGTGCCAGGTCTCCCCTCAACACTGACTCTATAACCTAGTGTTTCAAGTGCCCCCATGAATCCTAAAAAACAATATTATGTACCAAAAATAACATCAGTTACTATAGCTGGGAAAATCAGGTAGTTCATCAAAATGCAATCACAGAGCAGTACCAAAGGTCACAGGGCAGCACACATAACATGAAAGAGAGTCATAGGGAGAGATATTTATTCAGCTATGCAAGAAAAACGTCTGATGACGTCTTTTTTTTTATCCCAAGAAATGCAGAGTAACCTGTAAAATACACAAAGTAAAAGCCAATAGCCCTTACTTACCTTTGGCCATTTATCAGTACCAACTTTGTGGTCATAGCGAACTTTACCACCTCTAGCATCTGTAAATTCTAAATAGTCATACCTGCACAAACAAAAATCTCAAATTATACATTTACAAAAATAGTATATTTTTGCTAATTTAGAAACACACAATTAGTACCTCCTCTCTGTTTCACATTTGTCATCAAATTCCACCTCGAAATACGTTGCCCCAGGGCAAAGGAAGACTGTTGTGTCACGACAGTTATTTTCATAGTTATGGGAGGACTCCATATTCCAGGTTTGCAGAACAACTGGTTGTTGAACCTGGTTCCAACTATCCATTTCCTTCTAATCAAGACAGAAAAACAATGCATTGTACGGCTTCATATTGCAATGTAAAGCCCCATACACATTACAGTTTTTTAAACGACGGACGACATTACAGAACATTTTTATTGGCAATCAGTCTGCATACACACTACAAACAATTTTCGGTTGAGCCTTCGGTACTGAATGGCTTGATCGTTTAAATTAACCTTTTTAAAAGATGCAATTAAACGATTTTGTGTACTTTACAACTATCAGGCATGATAAATGCAGCGTACACACTTGCACAATATCGTTCAAAACACTCCTTTCATGGGTGTTTCGAACGATTATCATTTAAAAAAACTGTAGTGTGTAAGGGGCTTATGTTCTTAAAATGTCTGTTGACAAGTGGACAACACAGACATTTTTTAGGAAAAAATATTAGAATATTGTGAGTATCTAGTGTAGACATGACAGCATCAAATCATGCAACACTTAGTATGCCAGATGTCACTTTAATGAATCAGGGTTTATATCCAAACAAATTAATATGGTTTGATTTTCTAAATCTTGTTTGTGTTGATGCTTCTGCTGTGAAGCTTAAACATTTTGGCTTGTGTAATGAAAAGAGGGCTTGCCTTTCTATGTGGCTTTCACTAAAAATGACAGTGGATACTGTCTTTAGTGTTCCCCAAATGCCATGTTACAAGATTTGCAGGCAGTGATTAATCTTGCCAGGACCTGCTCACATTCAGACAACCATAGTAGGCCTCCCCACTATTCAAAATCTTAAAAGAGACTGTTTAATTAGTCTTAACATGTATGTAATATGCAAATATGCAATGTATGTATGCAATATGCAAGGATGTAAAGAAAAAAAAGCTACCTTGTTTGCACTCTCCCCAGGATCACCGCAAACATTTTTTAGTAACTTAGTTAAGCTGCTGAAACTCTGTAGTAGTAAACAGTGTGGAATATTAAGAGTACAAAACTCCAGCATGTAGGTCACCTGTTGACAGAAAACGTTTTAGCAAAGCTTTCATAGCTAAAAGGACAAGAAGTGAATAAGTTAACTAAATGAAGTAAATTTTTACTCACCAGCTGGCGTGTTGACATGGAAAAAACAGACTCACTCAACTTTTCAATGATCACTTTGCCACTGGACTGCTTCAGCAAATGTTCCAAATTGTTGTTGGCGTGTGACAAGAAAAGATCAAGATCTTTAAGAAAGGCATAAGAAATTAGAACATTTAGTAGATTAGTCAGAGAGACTAATTACAGGCATAAATGTAGCTTCTTGCATATTTTTCATAGCACCAACAAGGTCTAAGTCCTTACAATACTATCCATATTTCCACACTTTCCCCGTTTTATGTGGGGATGGTGCAGAAATTTTAAGGCAGGGGCCTGCAATCCTAACTCATTTATGTTCAAGGGAAGTGGCTTCCCCTCACACTCATGGGCGTTAAGATACAGTGGAGATGAGAGACAGGAACTGGGCACTTTGCAAACAACAAAAAAGAAGCACCAACTCTCACTCACAGTCATAAAACATGTGTAATAATAAAGTAAATAATTAAAAAGTAATAAGGAAGCTGCAACCTAAAATACGCACAACTCAAAAGGGCACATGAAAGAAAAAAAAAATCAGTCAGTCACAGAAGGTGGAGAGTGGAGGAACTTCTTCCCAACAGCTGTCTGTAATGTGGAGGCAATGTCACCAGGTGGATGAAACAGCACTATTCCTATTTATTTTAACTGTAGAGATACTAGAAAATTACTGATGAGATTGAGACTATTAACTATAATATGCAGTGTAAAGGACACATGGTTATAGCATACATTATACGGAGCTGCGGACTCCCTAAGAAATAAAAAGAACACTACACTTTTCCAGGGAATCTGTGACTTACAACTTATTGTAGGAATTTTCAGTAACAAAACCTGCTACATTTTTTTTTTAGTTGTAAGCATACTGAAACATATGGACATTAAAACGAACTCCTCCAAAATAGAAGCAGGAAACACTAGTGGCTTTGAAAACAAGGTAAGCAATATTTGTTTTTTCCTGATAATGTAACAAAATACAGATTTTATGTGGCTACTTTACAAAACATTTTGGTGTGTGAGCACTTTGCCTTTTTTTTATTTGTTGAAACTTACTTTGTCTTACTGTTAAGGAACTAATAAAGTGGTTATGTCACCTCATGGAGATAACAAAGGCTGCTTTCTAAATAAGGAAGTTCATTCCAGATTATAAATACAGTTATATTGATTTCTCACTACAATCTGGCCCCACACACACTTTTACCTGTAACCCAACTAGTTACCAGATTCTTAAAGTTACTTCTCCCAAAACGTAATTAGGGTCTTATTATGTTATATAATAAACTTCATGTGGGGTAATGTATACTAAAAAAATCTGAATCATGAATTTTTCCTCTTAAAAGCAACAAAATGACTTATATAAAGAAGTAATTGAAAAAGAAATGTAAAAGAAGAAGATAAAAGGACTGATGGGTAACAAGGCATTTTAAAACTTTAGGCAACAAAGAAAGGCTAGATGGGATACCTGTAGCCAATCCTTGCACGGTACTGAATGCTTGAATTGCTTAAAGCTGGGTACACATTGGAGGTTTTAATCATAATGCAACATTTTGTCAAACAGTAGTTATACAAGACTCTAAAGCCCTGACCTGCTTTATAATGACTCCGTATGCACTTTTATAAACTATTCCCAGAAAACAATGCTGCAAGGATATACACACCCACAAGGTGGCCCATTGCAGAAATAGGAATGGAAGTTGTTGCAGTGAAGGTCATGTGTCAGTACACTGTTCCTCTGGACGTTGCTGATCACTATTAGCCTGTTCTAAAAATCCCTAGATTCTATGCTATTTCATGCGATTCTGCAGCATCACGGGATAGTGCCCGGTAAGATGCTGGTGATATCCGATGATTATTGTGTGATCGGCGCATAACCTTGCCATGTGTACCCAGCATAAGACTGGGATTCTTATCTATTTGCATGCCTTTTTAATAGGCATGAGAAGTATGAAATACTGTAAACATGCTACATATTCAAAACATAGAATAAGCCCTGCTGTGCTCAACAAACATCTTTGCAGGATATTTGACTGTTCATTTAAATGAATGCAAAGCATTTCAATTCAACACGCATTTGAGTAGAACATAAAGCAAAAATGTTTCTTTTATACACATGTATACAAAGCAAAACCTTATTTGATACTAAAGCAAAAGGCTGAATACCCAACTAGATGACAACTTACACTTAACAAGCAAGTCTCTGGCTATCGCCTGAGACTCTGGATTTTCCCCTTTCAAATGGCAAAAGCACCAAGACAGAAGACTTCCCTGCACTGCCCAAAATAAGGACTGGAGGATTATGCCACACTCTCCATGGGAATCATGTAGGACCAGACTTTCACTCTGCAACACAGAAACAGATCATATATCCCTTTATATAATAGAATACCTTGTGCTACAAAATACATGTGTTAACAAAACTTTATATGCTATATAAATATATAACTGAATCATGAATTAAGAACTGCAATATATTGCTTATTACAATACTAATTATTTGTGCCACTTAATAGATTATCGCTTTAGCCCTTGCTCACTCTTGTATTTACAATGCTGCATATTTCAATGCAATAATCTCTACAATGAAAGTGTGTGTGTGTGTGTGTGTATAACTTAGGAAGTTCAAAGTTGAACACTTTAATCTTGGTGTTCATATCTTGCGTGTCCCAATTCTGTCATCATCAGTCATAATTTGTTTATTCTTGCAGTAGAACTATATGTTTTTGTTATTATTTGTTTTTCTTTAGGTTTCTTTGTTGTTGGTTTTTCCTTTTATAGAGAAACTAAATGCATTTTCTATGAAGTATGAAAAGCACCAATGCCGTAGGTTTTGAAAACCAAACTATTTATAGTTATTTCTGCAACATTTGACATTAAAAGGTCTACCTCTCTAACAGCCATCACCAGAAGTTTGTCCATAACTGAAAGAACTTGACTTGTATTGAAATGTGCAAGGTCTTCAGTATCTGGTAGCAATAAAAGTCCACTGGGATCTTGTTTGCTGATAAGATAAAGGAACATGTATTATAAACAAGACAACAGTATAGTGAATATCACTATATTATACTAGGGACATACTTTTACACAAACACAGTGTTGATGATGTATGGCAACTTTTAATTCTAGGGATGGAATACAAAAGGGAAGTATTGGTACCATGAGAGACACGCCTAAGTAAGCCACTCTAATGCAGAAGTTGCCAGGGATATATGGATATTGCACAATCACCACACACTGACTGGTTCCAGAGTGGTTTTTGTATCATATGGTCTGTATTTCATGCCGTACACTATAACATAAATCAGGTCAATTAACTGATTATTAGCTAATTGGCTGGATTATCATATTGAGTGTGTCAAACTGTTCCCTCATCAGAAAATGTTAATAGCCATATATACTGGTCTTTAGAATTTCTTACTTTTTGTCACAAAGGTAAATAAGTCAATCTAATAGTGTTTTCAAACATTTTTTTAGAATGTTTCTATCACATAATGATTTTTAGTGAGACCAAATTAAAGTTTAAAATATTATGTTTATTAACATTACAGACATAGTAACGCACTTAAAACGTGGATGCATATAATTTCCTGCTGTATTTTGCTTCAGGAACATTCCTAGTTTAAACAGTCCTACAAGCATACTTAGACTTCACTTGCCCTGATACCACCTTTCCATTACAGAAATATCCTGGTGGAAAGTTTATCAGACTTTCTCAAGGTAATAATAAAAGGTAAAAATACAGATTGGAGTACAAAAAAATAAATAAAAAAAAAAGGACTTTTAGAGACATTCCATTCCATGGTTTTGTAAGATTTTAAAACATTGTCCATTATTTGTTGTAGTTGTCTGTTTTATGATTTTGTGAGAAGTTATGTTCCACCAAATGCTTTTGAGAGACTCTGTTTCAGCCGGAATAAGCAGACCAACAAAGTACCCATCAAGCATCAATTCTCTTATTTGGGGTCTTACAAAGATCCTTTTGTAGGCCCCCCAAGGTAAATCCAAAGTAAAGCTCACAACATGTCTCAACAAGTTGAATGGAGTTGAATGTTACCTTACCATATCCCAAGATGTCATATGGTAGTATTAAAACACCACAGAACATAGGGCAAAGTCAGCAGTAGATGTTAGATAAGAAGCAAATGAGACATTTCCAACAAACCAAGCAATATACACACATAAAAAAAAATCAACAATAAAAGAATATCTATTCTGTGGACCATGTAAAAAAATACAACTAAAAAGAACAATAGAAGAAATCTTTCACAAATTAAATGTATTTTATAATAGAAAAAACTGATCGGCTGGCAATTTCGGCAAGTCTTAGTCCTAGTCATGGGTTAATTGACTATTTTGGTAAGTTGTTTTTAACTGATCATTTAGATCTGATTGTTTGACTTTAAAACATGGTAGTTTTAATAAACATTTTATTCTATATTTAAAAATTAAGCAACCTAAGGTGTGGTATGGAGGGGGGGTCTTTAATCTATTTAGGCTTTGTCTAACACAGATTTTGGTTGATTACTAGATCAATTTGTCTTTGGTATTCCCTGAACTCTGTGGTATTTATCACAGTTTTACAGTTGAGGGATTGTGACTGCAAAAATTGACTGAAATATAAATGCATAGTTCTTACCTGAAGTATGTACACAAAGACTGGAAAGTGATGTGTACAGATTGTGGTGGATTCTCTTCTGTAATAATCTTCTGTTAATAAAAAAAACAAACAAAAAAACCCCACAAATTAAAATACAAAATATACACATTTATTTAAAGAATGAACTAAAAGGAAATCATATCATTTAACAAACGTCTGTCAAAGGTATGTTAGTCCCCAAAGTTTGTGGGGATTCATTTGTTTTTTTCTTAATTGAAACCATAACCTAAGTCCTAAAAATTAGCAGACAATGATTCTGAAAAGCACTTAGTCTTGAGTGTTATTGATGTTTTTTGTCCTACCATTAAAGAAAAGAGACGGTCACGCCGAGCCAGACGATCAGGGAAAAAAATTGCAGCTCCATTAAGCAAAGTGTTAACAATGTCTTGCTTAAGTGCTTTGGAAGACAAAGTGGAAGTGTCCATGTTGTCCATAGCTGAAATTATACAAAATCAGTCAATTAATTATATTTGAACAACCAATGATTAAAAAAAAAAAAAAAAAGTATTAAATAAATCAGAACATATTTGTCTTGTTTGTAGTTCTGGTCCAAGTCAGACATAGTAATAGCTATCTGCCATAACCTCTCATTCAGGATCATCCAAGATATTTTCAAAAACGGATGTGTATGCCCAATACATATAACAGAACATAAAGGGTGATGACCCATAAAAGACCTATATGTTTCTGTGGTCTTGAAGTCAAGCCAAAGGAACCAGGTATCCCTAACTTGTTTGTAGTTCTGGTCCAAGTCAGACATAGTAATAGCTATCTGCCATAACCTCTCATTCAGGATCATCCAAGATATTTTCAAAAACGGATGTGTATGCCCAATACATATAACAGAACATAAAATTAAGAATATAAAATAAATTGGCTAGCATGGTGAATAATACCCCCCCCCTCCCCTCCCAAATTTTCCATCATTATAATCATTTGTACTTAATAAGCTTCATTAAGACAAACTTTTCTTTGTAATCGATATAGATCAATTACAGTCTGGAACACATGATTTATTGAGTCTTTAAAGATTTTAGTAGTGTTTTATCATAAGTCTAATAAGATAGTATAGTATTGTAAAGCTATATAAATTAAAATGACAATGAAAACAAAATAAGGAGCAACAAAACAGATGAGTGAGCTGCCTCCACAGTGTGGCACATAATTCATCTGTGTTACTTTAAATGCAGATGGATAAAGTAGCAGCTGGCAATGAAGAAATTGTATGTTGTTAACAAAATGGCACTATTTCCAGTATCAGAGTAACCTACCATCACACAGGTGTGTGTATAGCTCTTGAGCATACTGTGCTTGTTTGGTATCATGACTGGACCTCCCTGTTAAGACCCCTGAGCAGCTTTGGAGTAACTGCAGCAGAATAGTTTTGGCATAGTTTGATTCCTCTCTTGGTCTATACACAAAAAGAAAACCGATAAGTCTACAGAACCACCACACATTACACGACTAAACAAATCGCTTGCATTTCTCAGCATTAATTGATTTAGAAACAGATGGTTAACTTCACATACTGGCAGATCATCAATACAGAAGCAAATAAAAAAGCAGCAAAAAAGTTTATGATGTAAGCATAATAAGCAGTATCCCACAAAAAGTGGCTTGAATGTAATGTATAAGACAAAGTAGAAAGAAGTTATTTACCCACGGGGTGTCACAAACATACCTGTCCTGCAACTTCTTATAAAACTTCCATAGCAGCTCCAAACTTAGGCCTGACAAATCCAGAAGTGATTTGTTCCTAGACCGATTATCCTTTTCCTGCACCAGACATAATAAAAAAAAAAAGATTATTTCTAAGTCACTGCTAAATCCTTTTCTCTGTAGACATCTTGGGGACACTGAGAGTATGAGTTGGAGGTGGCTGTATGAGTTGGAGGAGGCACTGTGGAGCTGAGCACTAGACTATTGAACTGTTGAGGAGAAGCTTCTTCCTGCAGAGGCAATTGGCAGAAGAAAAGCTAAGTTTCAAGAAAGAAACCCAAGTTCCACTGTCCCCATGGGCTCAAAGAGAGAAGATAGAAACTATTTAAGATACAAGGGAGCTAAGAGCAACAAGGGCTGTATGTGCAGCACCCTTTGTAGACAAGTTTCAACTTCAGGGGAGAGCTTCTATTGAAAATAAGCAGAAAGAGCTGACATCTGAGGCCAGATTTACTAAGCTATGGGTAAGGAAAATTGGATAGCAACCAATGAGATTCTAATGCTTACTTTCCTATTACATACTAGAATCTGATTGGTTGCTATGGGAAACTGTTCCACTTTCCTTTCCCACAACTTAGCAAATCTGGCCCCTGAATTTTTACAGATCCCAATCTAAGGCCTGAGACCAGACCAGACCAGCCTTAAGGAACTCTAAAAGTCTAGAAAGACAGAACAAAAGAGTGTGACAACCTTTTCTCTCACATCTACTGATATTTATGTGTCATATTCTGTCATAGATCTAAGCGGACACAGGCTTAGAGGCTCTGATCATGGTTTTAATAACCAGCTCCGACAAGCCCCTCACTCTCAAGATCTGGGATTCAAGAGCCACGCAGTTATGCCGATTGTGGAACATCTTGATGTAAAAAGGATTTGTGAGAGAAGAGATTGTGATTAGTCTCAGATTAAGTCTCCAACTGGGATCAGCTGCCAGAATAAGAACTTCTCTGTACCAAACCAACTTCTTTTAATACTAGATATCACAGTACACCTTCAGAGGTCTTGTGGAGTCTATGCCTTAATGGGTTAGCATTGTTTATCTAACATACGCAATATAAGGTGGGTGGTTTTAACGTTTTGGCTGATCCACGTAAGAGCAATCCAGACATAAGCTTCCCCAATGATCCAGGTGCAGGTTACATAACTGTTAGGCACTATGGAAATGATGCTTATGTTTCCTAAGAGTGTTTAACTGACAATGTAAATGTACCAATATTATAGTCCTGAATGAAATTATGAAATAAAAATAAAATAAAGTTAAAACAAACAACACATAGCACAATATATAGGAAACATTTTCTAGAACTGTAGTGAAGCATTTACAAGACTGTAACTGTACTCACATACCATGCCGCCAGCATCTTTCTGAATTTAGACATGCCCTGTAACTGGTGCAAATGTTTTGCCTTAATAAATTGAGTCTGGATTGAGCTAATTTGTGTTAATACACACTTACTGTAAGTTGACTATATTTGTTTACCCCTTCCCGCCCATGGAACACCCTCCAAATGCATGTGGTGACAGCAGTGACTTGTGTTTGGGTCTGGATTGTCATACATTTGTGTACATTAGTTCCGTTTATGTGCAGAGATACATTATGCCATTGGGTGTATATTCCAGAATGGATCATTTATAGCTTGCAGACCAAACAGATTTGGGTTCCAACACTGTATCTAGCTGCTGGGGATATTGCACTTAAAACATAAACACTGACTGTTTTCACAATTTCAAACTATTTTGAAAGACTAAATGTTTCTTATTTTTTATATTTATACATAAGTATTGGTTTGTGCAACCTACCATATCATGCGCCAGTTGCTGGATAAATAGGAGTGTTTTCAGAATCAGAGTCACTCCACATACACTATCCACTTCCAGCTCTTTACACTTGAGACACAACACATTCATATTAATCTTGGTTTCCGGCGGCCTGCTGTAACCAAAAGCAGAAACGCCTTGTACACCGAGACGCTCTGCTGTATCTTCTCGGGTGCAGAGAAACTTCACCATCCAGTACTAGAATTTAACAATGACATCAGTATTATAACGTTAATTTCCATCTTCACTTCCATATGAAAAGGGATAACAGTGCTGACAACCTCGTAACCAGCTCAATAATTACATCCAATCTTATTGACACTTTCATCAGAAATGACCATATATTACAGCGCCATGTTCTAAGACTAAGCTTTTTTTTTTTAGGAAATAGTTTTTATTGATTTTTGAAGTCAGAAGTGCACGTAGCACTTTACATACATACAATAGAAATAAACATAACACATGAGACAAAGCAATTTAATTACACATTCTTACATTGGATTGCTTACTTATGATCTGAAATGCAGCATGTTAGGATAAATAAAAATTAAACACCAAAAAGAAACAGTAAATGCAACCCTACTCACCTTAGCAATTTTACACTGCTGCATTCTAATGTCCACTTCATCCCACTCATCTTCTAGCTCAAACCAGGCTACAGGATCACACTCACCTGCTTCTGCATATGGTGCACTAGCCCTGCATACAGAAATCCACATTACACACATGCAACAAAACAAAAACATTTACTTCACACTAATTACTCAAGTCCCTGTGTATTTAGGGCCAGAGCATTTTAATGCAAGCCACACATGAATAAAAAATACATGCACATGACAAGGCAAATGACTGCTTATGTGACAAAATAAGTTAGGAGTAATCTGCATGTTTTATGGGCAGTGTCATGATGCAAGGTAGCGATCTGATGAAAATGGAAAGCCAAAAACAAGGACAAGATGAAGAATCTGGCTTTAGCGAGAGCCAACCGATATGGCAACTTTCATTTGAATCCTGGAATACTAAAGCAAATACAGAGTATAAGGAAGGTCAGGCTGAGCACGGCCAGGTAACTTCCATACCCTCTTACAGAATACTATGAAAGTCAGAAGGGGTGGAATACAACACTGACGGTTATAAGGTGGAAAGTTCATTTATTTATTTTTTGATGCACCCTGGAAAGTCAAGCCTTACAATTTCTTTTCACTATTCACTTATTTCACTATTTGTGACAATAGAAAACATTTTTTGTTGATTTGTATTGGACCACAGCCATAAAAATACTATGAAAGACATCTTATCAAATGTACAAATAAGCTTTGGACAAGATTTCACAGAACTTGTCTCATACCTCTCTTTCACAAACTGCCTGAACTCTGTTAATTTCCATGTATCAAATTTCTCAAACTTCCTAAAATGCTCTTCTGCATGAAATTTTTCAGAAGAATTGTAAGCAAACACAAAACCACACTTTGCACCAATGGCTCCTCTCCGAACCTGAAACACAACATAATAGCGGGTAATAAATTGCAATGGTACAGTAATAATGGCATAATTTGATGAGTAAACAGTTGTGTGGATTATCAGAATGTCAGGATTTTTGTTTGTGTGGATTATTAGCATGTTGGGATACTTGTCTGTCAGGATTATTCTGAGTCAGGATTTTGTGTGTCAATGTTTTAATAGTGTCTGTATTTCATGTTGGTCAGACATCACATCGTATCATCTTTTGAGGCGTGTAAGATATATTATTTCCATGTCAAAATCTTAATGTTAGGGAAACTTGTTATCGATTTCTTGCGTCAAATATATGACTTACAACGTTCCAATTAGAATGCCTTGAACGCCTATAGTTCAGACACATTCAAACTGAACATTTACCAGTTCATGTTGTTTTAATCTATACTTAGTTAATTTACAGGGGAATCTAATTTCCAATTAACTTAACAAATAGTGCTATATTTCATCATGGCTTAAGCATTTTGCAGATGTTAGCTGTCACTATGTTATAAATAACCTAAGGACTACGTGGTTTATTTGTGTATTTACATATTCAGCAGGTATATAATTGTATGTAACAGGCACACAGTAACTTACACATCCACAAACCACAACACATTGACAAAGCCTATTCAGCAGCTTCACAAGACCTGTTACCTAACACAATATAGGATTATTAACTTGTAAAGATTATTATATTCTCACCAGAAATTATGGCAAAACTTATTTAAACATGGTTATTAATATTGTTATATCGTAGATGTTGTGTTTTTTTTTTTACTTGTAAGAACAATAAAAGGATAACAAAAAAATACAATATAATAACCACAAACAAAACCATTGTTGTCTCACAAAACAAGAAAAATTAGGAAGTAGGAAAGTGCAAATGTATTATCACTGTTAAAATATAAGGAATGGTAAACAGAATACATAAACATGAAACGCTGATCTATCAGTGAGCTATTGACCAGATACACAATTTATGTGAACAATTCTATCTGCAACTTAGACAAAGGCCATAAGGTCACCACATCACCATTCATTCTAAATTAATGCATTCTCTTTGTAAGTGTTATGGATGAGGAGGGGGTACATCAAACTGAGTTGCTGGGGTGTTTGTGAAACACTTTCAAAAAATATATAGCAGTCAGGTGGCCTACACAGGCCAGGAATTGCATGCATATTTGTCTACTATAGACCTCCCTAGTTTTACTGTTAGTAGGGAATATTTAGATAGTCCCCTGACGGAGCAGGAGGTGGTGGCCGCAATCGCTTCCTTCCCTAACAACAAAGCTCCTGGGGTGGATGGGATCCCAATAGAGCTATACAAAAAGCATGTGGAATTTTTTGCCCCTAAGCTACTTCAGCAGTATGAGGAATTGCTCGGTGGTGGTACATTGTCGCAGTCTATGTCGGAGGCGTTGATTGTGGTTTTGCCGAAGCCAGGAAAAGACCCAGAGATGGTAGACTCATACAGGCCTATATCTCTGTTGAACACGGATGTCAAGGTCTTGGCCAAGATACCGGCGGTCCGGTTAAATAGGGTCATTGGAGAGGTTATACACGCAGATCAAACTGGCTTTATGCCGGGCAAAGCTACCAATATTAACCTCTGGCGGCTTTATTCACATTTGCAGCTGGCGCATGCGGAGTATGAAAGGCTGGTGGTAGTTTCTTTAGACGCAAGTAAGGCATTCGATTCTATCAAATGGCAGTATTTGTGGGTGGTGTTGGAGAAGATGGGATTTGGAACTGCATTTATCAGGTGGCTAAAGCTATTGTATTATGCACCAGTGGCTCGGGTGCTTGTAAATGGGTTTACATCGGGAGTGTTTGAGTTATATCGGGGTACCAGGCAGGGGTGTCCTCTGTCCCCAGCTTTATTTGCCTTGACAATTGAGCCCTTAGCATGCTGTATAAGAGATTCTGCTGGGGTAGAGGGTCTAGTGGTCGGGGGCAGAGAGGAAAAGATTGTGTTATATGCCGACGATGTTCTCCTATTTTTGGCAGACCCATATGATGCTGTTGCGGCTTTGTTGGCTATAGTTAAACGCTTTGGAGGGTTCTCTTGGCTGCACATTAACTGGGAACAAATCCCATGTTCTCCCGCTCAGAGTTCCAGTGCCGACTGATTCTCCTCTTTTTCCTCCTCTGAAATGGGCTGATAGAATTCGCTATCTGGGGATTGAGATTACCAATCGTATGTCAGACTTTATACCTTTAAATCTGACTCCTCAGTTGGACAATTTGCAGGGCAAGATTGCGGTGTGGAGGAGCCTCTCTCTGTCCGTCTTGGGAAGAGTGAGCTTACTTAAAATGTTAATCCAGCCAAAAGTGTTATATATTGTGGCTAATTCCCCGATTTATATACCTAATGGTTTTTTGTGAAACTATGTAGCCTCATGATATAATTAGTATGGGCAGGGAAAAGAGCGCGTATCAAATTTAATATATTGTGTCTTGCTAGAAGCTCTGGAGGGATGGCGCTTCCCAACCTGCAGATATATTATTGGGCTGCCCAGTTAGCATTGTTAAAAAATTGGATGGTGGACTCCTCAAATGGAGATTTGCAATGGGCATTGCTGGCACAGGCTGGATGTGAGCATACTCCTATGCAGTGTCTGTTAGCAGGAGATTACCCAAAGGGTATTCCGGATATTGTAAAGCAGGTGAAAGGTATTTGGAATAGAACATCTAAATGGCTGAAGAAAGAAGTGTTGGATCCTGAAACTCCTCTGTGGGATAACAAACGGTTGGGTGAACGGAAGAGCTTGGAGGGTAGATCTATGTGGCAGAAATATGAGGTGACTGCAATGGGACATATCTGTCAAAACAGCATATTGGTACCTTTCGAGAAGCTGGTGGTAGATAATGGGGTCCCGAATAAGTTTTTCTTTCATTATCTGCAACTTCGGCATTAATCGGATCCATTAACAATGTAGTCCTTGTGCCATCTCAGATCAAGAAAACTATGCATGTGTTGGGAAAACAAAAGCTTGTCTCGTATTTGTATGCTTTTCTACTGTCAGGGGCTCAGGATTCAGAGGTACAATCTCTTAGAAGTAAATGGGAGGGAAACTTAGGGGAATTGGAGGAGGAGTGGGATACTTTGTTGGCCAGCTCGTATAAGTGTTCTACGTCCTATCGTTTCCAACAAATTCAGGTATCCTGTGTAAGTATGATAACCGAATATCAGATTGTTGTCCTAAATGTGGAGTGACTGGTTGCACGTTCTGGCATCTTTTGTGGGAGTGCTCGGAGGTCCAAAAGTTTTAGAGGGGGTGGTGAGAGAGTGTGTCGGGAGGACTGGGATACAATATGAATTGGACTCACCTAAAGACTGTATATTTGGCCCGCAGCTTCAGAATGTGGTTGGTATGGATGAAGTGAGATATATATAAATAGCTTGTGTCTAATGTATGTATTGCCAGGACATGGATGGGCAATACAGCCCGGATGTGTGAGACCGGTTTTCAGTAGTGGGTAGTTGTTAAGTTAATAGTTAGGATAAAAGAAAAATGGAAAAGGTGTGCAGTCAACATGGTTAAAAACGTAAAAGGTGCCTGAAGTTGGTAAACCGGCTCGCATAGTAGAATGGCAGATATAACAAAGGGAGCGGGCATTTTCTTTTTTAAGTGTATATGCAGGAACTAGATTAAGAAAACAGATAGCCACGCTAAGTGAATGTCCGGTACCGGACATTACTCCATAATACCGGACATTACTATCTTCACTAGCTGTAGTAATATTTTGTGAGGTATCACTCACCTGGGTAGCTACATATTTTTTAATTGCAATTATCTTATTACAATGGTCAATGTACCCACAATTGTGTGCTCTCACTGACCATAATGTTTAAATAAATTTATATATTTTTAAATTGAGTTGCAACCTTATTGTGTCACAGACTTGCAATATTCACTTAGCGGGGCTATCTGTTTTCTTAATCTTGTTTCTTACAGGGTGTTAGCACATACCCTTAGCCCGCTGCTTACTGGTACTATTGCAGGTGTGTGTGTGTGTGTGTGTGTGTGTGTATATATATAGATATAGATATTTTTGTATTTCTTTTTAGCTGTTTCCATTCTCTCAATAATTAGACAGTTTCTCTTTTCTTGTTCAATTCATCCAGTGGATAGATCACAGCGCTCATCCAATTTTTCTATATGCAGGAACTGCAGTGGTTGGGTAAGAGTAAAAAGCCCTACAAGCTACTGTCTGATTGTAATGTTATATGTGCAAAAATTATGTATATGATACTGGCTTGCATCACTTGTATATGCATAATGTTATAATATGTACCATGTAATTTGACTGCAATAAAAATTGTCAAAAAATAAATAAATAAATAAATTAACGCACTCTCTTCTTTGTAGTTCAAAAGCAATGAAAACTCACCCTGATTCTTATTTGCGTAACCTGAAAGGCTGATTCAGTTCCTGAAGAGAGTATAATGCTAGCCCTGGTTTTTCCAGACTCTGTCAGAAAGCCTAAATCACAAATACATCCTTCATTATACATAAGTTTATAACAGTAGTGATCTCATATTTAGATAAGTCAATTAAAGTGGATATGTTGAAAACTGACAATCAAACAGAAATATGAATTTAACACAAGACGCCTGGTCAAGCAGCGTTTAAGAATTACATAATATTGAACCAAATCCAGTGTTTCAGCTTAAGAGTAAATCATATGGAAAGTTACACCCTGGCACAGACGTGTTGGATTGCAGGGGAGCTAAATTTTATCTGTTACTGTATTTGAGTTGAGAATGATATTTCCTAGCGGGGCCATTTCTAGGGATGGGTGAGTTGTTCAATTGTACAGGGAGCACCCCCAAGTGACTTAAAGAGGGGCGCCCAACAAG
The DNA here is from genome assembly GCA_011038615.1 of Limnodynastes dumerilii. NCBI lineage: Eukaryota > Metazoa > Chordata > Amphibia > Anura > Limnodynastidae > Limnodynastes > Limnodynastes dumerilii. The sequence goes on along the minus strand of WWET01000678.1, from coordinate 174,783 downwards.
GCTGCCCCCTATAAGTTAGTCTGCGCCCAGGCTGCGGTCACACAGACGTTGGATGCATAAAATAGCAGATGCGGCCTGTGTCATTCACTTTCACAGTACTGGTTATACAGGGCTCCCAAATCTGTTTCATTGAATGACGCTGACCTACCATATGAGGGAGAAATAGTTTAGCTCCTATAGGAGCCCTGTATAACCAGTACTACTAATGTGAACGATGCTGTAGATCAGCATCATTCAGGGGCGTTTTTAGAAATGAAGGGGCCCGTGTGCAGACCCCCCAGATGGGCCCCCCCTCTTCTCCCTTCCAACCCCATCTATATCTATATACATGGTGACGGTCCCCACCAGCCTACCGTTCCCAACAGTGCACTGCGCGTGGGCGTCACGTGGGGATGTCAGGCGTGCGTGCACTGCGCAGCCTCACGCTCCTCTTCTGTTTGCAGAGCAGGAGGCTGCGCAGTGCATGCACCCCTGACATCCCCACGTGACGCCCACGCGCAGTGCACTGTTGGGAACGGTAGGCTGGTGGGGACCGTCACCGCGTATATAGATATAGGTGGAAAAGTTGGTAAAATAAAAAAAATAAAAACAACCGTTTACATAGAAGGGGTGAGGCTGGAAACATGTAAGGGTCTGGACACACATCCATGGGGCAGAATTGGAGGCTGAACACACATGCAAGGGCAGAAATGAAAGCTGGACATATACAAGGAGCAAAAAATGGACACTGTGCATACATAAAATGAAGAAATGGAGGCTGGACAGAAATACAGTGGGACTGGGCACAAACAAGGAGACGGAAGCAAATGGTTGGACAAATACATTTTTTTATGGAAAGGGGTGGCGCAAAAAACATTTTTCCCCCTTAGGCTCCGCTAGGTCTAGAAACATCTCGGTTCCTTAACCCAAGTCTAAATAACATACTGGTTTATGTTAGTTTTTCAGATTATTCACAAATTATTGAGAATTTTGCAGTTTTCAGGATACAAAATAAAAAAATAAATAGAGAAACCCAATACCAGAATATACAGGAATATAACTGTGGTATATTTCATACAACTCACTGTTGACAAAGGTGATCATTTAAGAACACTAGATTTAAACTGCTAGTAATAACAGTGCAATATATACGGGGCTCCAACTAAGGCAGTTCAAAACAACTTTGACAAAGGAGGTAATCTCATCATGACATGAGACAGGGGAAAGAGATTAAAGTGACATTTAAAAGTCAGTGGAATTAACAGTGCAATAACAAGCCCTTCCAATATTTTTATTTTATTCAAAATGACCCCTTTACAAAGCGATGATATTTATTAACAGTTACTCTATGCATTACACTTACACCAATGCAGCAGCACGTACTCACCATCACCTGTCCATGGTTCCACCAGTAAGTTTTCTGGACCCGATTTATCTTCCTTGCTTTTAACATCACAAGCTATTAATGTAAACTGTAACGGTCTTCCTGGAATAAAAGTATAATGAGGAAAGGTTATGACATGCATGTATGTAGTATATCATCAAGAAAACAAAACAATTATCAAATGTTTTACATGCATATTGTTGTTTACATAAAAGCCTTACATTACACTCCAAAATCTTTATTAATAGGTTTACAATTTTAACAATCATTATAACAAGACTGAGTGGTAACAGGCAGACTGGGTTGGTAAGAGGGCCCTGCTCACAGGCTTACACTCTATAGGACATTAAGGATTGATACATAAGGACAAGTGCTATATATCGTACAATGGACCAGCCATCATGTAAAGTAAAAGTGTTCAGTGCTCTGTATGATCCAGTCACACAGAATTGTTCGTACCAGGACTGAGGGCAATTTTAGTATGGAAAGTAGTTTTCAAGTTGTGTTAATCATTTAACAGAAAGGTAAACCGGATAACACAGTGGTTGTAAATGGGGTAGACAATTATTAAGTAGTAAGTTGTGCAAGATGATAAGCTTGTCTGAAGAGAGGAGTTTTAAGGAGCTTGAAAGTTTGAAGAGTAGAGTATAGTCTTATTGGACTAGGAAGGCTTTTCCAGAGAGTGGGTGCAGCACAGGAGATTGTCCTGTAATCGGGAATCAGAGTATTTGTTTAGTGCAGAGGAGAGATGTAGGTCCTGTGAAGATCTGAGAGAGCGAGCTGGGATATATCTTGAGATAAGTGAGGATATGTATATGGGTGCAGTGTTATTTATGGCAATGTAGAGACTGACAGAGTGGAGCAGCTCTAGAAGAGCGTTTTGCAAGAAAAATCAGTCTAGCTGCTGCATGCAATATGGATTGTAAGGGGGTAGTTTCATTATGTAGAAGTCCAATAAGAAGCAATAATCAATGTGAAAGATTATTAGTGTATAAATGACAGTTATAGCAGTGTCTTGTGTGAGGTTCTGTAAATGTTTTTTAGATTTATGTAATAGGATTAAGAAACAGTTTGTAAATAGGAAACAAAGTAAAGTTCAGAGTCAAGGGTGACATCTAAGAATCAAGCTTTGAGTAGGGATTATATCATTGTTATCAAAAGAGATGGAGAAAGCTGGCAGGTGGAAATATTATTAGCTCTGATTTTGAGAGACTGAGTTTGGGATGATGGGAGGACATCCAGGATGAAATGGCATCGAGACATTCAGTTACATGGGCCAACACAGTTGGTGCAACAAAAACAAGAATAATGTGACGAGCGCAATTTGAGGATAACAATACCTTGACAAAATAAATTACTAAATAAACAATCAATAGTAAACAAATAATTCCAATATATAGAATTTAAATTAATAAAAACTTTTTTTAGCAAAAATATATATAACATATAAAAATATATAGATATATATAGCCCTTTATTATAATAACCCAGGAACTAAATTGATCTGCGCAGGTGCCTAGTAGTGCAAAACTAGAAACAAACCGAAACAAAAATAATGCACCGCGCTGAGCAATAAGCAAAAGGGTTAAAAGTACAGGGTTTATAAGTAAAAAACGGAGCAATTGGTTCAAGCTAAAAAAACACATTTTAATTTATTATTCTCATCATAGCTGTTAGTACAAACAATTAATAAATTGCAAAAAGGAAGACAAGGCAATAGATTGATAAAACTAGACCCCCCACAGCCCGCAGGGAACCACTGGAAAATCAGTGGCCCGAACGGTAGGGATAATATACCACTGTGGAGTGAGCTTAAATATAAACCAGTCAAACAGCGGTGAGGTGGATAATAGAACAGCAAAACTGATGGTAGGATCTGTAGTTTGCTACTATGTAGCTAGAAGTTAGCTGTATATTAGTCCGCAGATAGATGGTAACAAATGTCCCAACATTTAGATCATAAGGAAATAAACCACTTGGCAGTGATAGCATATAACAAAGCTAGAGGGACATCCGCCGTAGCTTGCAGATGGAAAGGTGATAAGCGTGATAATACACTGTAGAACCGCCTATTATATACTGCGTTGGCTGGATAAACTGGATACAAAGTGGGCAAATAAATGAAAGTTTTTACCGTACTGCTAAGCTCCGACATCATCCTTCTGCAGCCGGAGCCCTCGCGGCTTACCACAGCAGCGGTTCCAGTACGGTAAAAACTTTCATTTATTTGCCCACTTTGTATCCAGTTTATCCAGCCAACGCAGTATATAATAGGCGGTTCTACAGTGTATTATCACGCTTATCACCTTTCCATCTGCAAGCTACGGCGGATGTCCCTCTAGCTTTGTTATATGCTATCACTGCCAAGTGGTTTATTTCCTTATGATCTAAATGTTGGGACATTTGTCACCATCTATCTGCGGACTAATATACAGCTAACTTCTAGCTACATAGTAGCAAACTACAGATCCTACCATCAGTTTTGCTGTTCTATTATCCACCTCACCGCTGTTTGACTGGTTTATATTTAAGATCACTCCACACTGGTATATTATACCTACCGTTCGGGCCACTGATTTTCCAGTGGTTCCCTGCGGGCTGTGGGGGGTCTAGTTTTATCAATCTATTGCCTTGTCTTCCTTTTTGCAATTTATTAATTGTTTGTACTAACAACTATGATGAGAATAATAAATTAAAATGTTTTTTTTAGCTTGAACCAATTGCTCCGTTTTTTACTTATAAACCCTGTACTTTTAACCCTTTTGCTTATTGCTCAGCGCGGTGCATTATTTTTGTTTCAACACAGTTGGTGACTGAGCACTGAGCCCTGTGATACTCCAAAAAATAGGGGAAGAGTAGAAGAGGTGGAACCAGAAAAGCAGATTAAATAAATAGAATATGAACCAGGAAAGAGCAGTTTCCCAAATACCTAGTGATTGTAACATTTATATGAGACGAGTGGTCAACAGTGTCAAGAGCAGCAGAAAGATCCAAGAGGATTAAGAGGATCAATATAGTGAGGGAGTGTTTATTTAACTAACTGACAATTGCAATGACAGTGATGCCTGTCCAATCCTACAACATTATCAGACACACTGTAATAGATATAGATGATATAGCTTCCCCAGAAACACTTCAGTACTACACCTTCATATACTGTGAAGTCTCAAAAAGACGCTTTTAAAATCAAATTAAGGTTGAGATGTTCAGGTACTGGATCAAGGTATGTTTATGCAATTTCCAAGCTAGATAATTGTGTTTACCCTTTTACACTGAATGGAGAAATTCACACACCAGAATAGACTTTAGACTGAATCCCAATAATTCTCTACTGACAAATTATTCTACTAGTGCTCTACTGTGGAATTACTTATTTTTTGTATTTTATTGGATAAAATACTTCTACTGACTTCCAATGCCAAACTTCTATTGTTAAATGGCAATTGCCAGCAGTCTCCATTGGGCAATGGTGCAGCTCCCAGAGCTGCGAAGATTTGTATTTCGAAAAGGTAAGACTTCCCTAAACCGTTCCGTAACCATAACCTTCCCCTTGAGTTCTAACCCCTCCATGTCCTGCAGCCCAACACAACCTTTCCACTAAGCCTTAATCCTCCTTAAAACCCTAACCTGTCCCCTAAGCCATAATCCTCCTTTCTTATGCCCTAAACCTAACCTTAGCCCCACTGTCAAAGTCTAAGCCCTAATGTGCTGAAACTATTTCCCTATTGGGAATGGGTAGAAACAGGTACCTGTTCCCAATAACAATTTTCTTATTGGCGAGCATTTCAAACATGATACAGACGCCATTCAGCTATTGGCTGTATCATGTTTGAAATGGGGCCACCCAGACAGACAAGCGCATCTCTCGGGAAACTTAATTGGTACATTTCACTAAAGTACCTTACCATATTTATAAAGAAGATTGAGTCTAACAGATTCCATGGAAGCAATAAGAGAAGAGGCTTTGTACTGCACATCCATATTGTCCACGATGGTGCAAAGAGACATAATCACTTTTGCAACATTCCCTCTAGCCAAAGCGAACGCCAGGAGATTTAAATCCACTTCTGGTGTGGAACAGCAGCTTAAACACAAGCACAATAAGATTTATGTTGACTGTGTACAAAAGCATAACACTTATGTTCTAGCAAGGCAAAGTAATCCATTTATACCTGGCTGTCCTCATAAGAAAGCTGTTTACTTCTTCCAGAATATTTGGTGATAAAAAATGTGGAAACTCAGCAGTACCTTGTGTTAAAGAGAGCGGTGTCATGTGTTGCAAAGCCTTCCTACAATAAGGAAAAGAGCATCATGTACATAACAGGTAACTGTCAAATGAGAATACCCGCTGCAGCCATGCAGAGGACTAAATAGGCCACGTACTGTGTGTGCTGCTGGACGGCTTGTGCAAGAGCTGGGTTGGTCTCCATGGAAGTTGTGACAAGTGATGTCAGCAGAGAAAGATACCAAATAGCTGAAGCATCAGATATGGAGACAGCAGAATTTTTAATCTTTTGGTAGCCAATAGCTCTAAGGCCATGTATTCTTGTATCACAGCCATCACTGAGACAACGCTTAATATTTATCTGTACATCTGCAAAAAAACAATGCCAAAGTTGCAAAAGTTATACATTATCACAGTTACCTGTACAGTCTATAACACAAGAGAGGTTGGAGAGATAAGGTGAGCAGACAAATATAGTGAATGCAGACTATGCACTACCTAAAATAATAATAATTTCATGAAACGTACTTATTGCTATGTATTACGACACTGACATTTGCATTTTTGCCTTGTGCCCCATAGAGAAGTACACTATACAGTCAGACTGTTCAAGCATTTGAATTCCCCACTCTATAAATGATATGTAATCAGTCGTTCAGTATTCTAGCAGGCACACATATATGCGCAATCAGTCAGGAATCAGTTTAGCCTGTAACTGGTCTAGACATAGTTTTCATATAAATGAAAAGAAAAAAAAAAAATATTGTAAATTGTGTTCCATCTAATCAACACACTAAACAATGAAGCTCAGCAGTCTGGCAACTCTCTATTAGATCAATCAATAATTTTGGCAACTGGCAAATATGGACAAGCAGCACTAAAAAAACAAAAAACAAAAAAAAAACAAGCAAAAGAAAGGAGAGAGACAAAAAGCACTTGAGTTACTGGATTGACTCACACATCTGATTTATGCTAGCATTTTCCAGCAACGTTACATAGCCTGTAATGTGGCTGGGAATGTGGACCTCTCGAACCTCCTGCAAGTTGCCTGGGTTCCGGCCGACAGCGACGCCCACTTGCTGGGGCATGAAACTCTGATCTGTAGCACATACTGCAATAGACAGGTGCCTCAGTACAACATCAGGTTTCATTCGCAACCTGAGGGGAATAAAGTAGGAAGAGTCACAAACACATATAGACTATAAAACGTGTTTCCAGGCTCTACAAATCCTTTTCACAACTTATCCTCATTTTACATTTTTTACAGTTTGCATACTTTCCAGTATCCAGGTTTATTAGTCCTTAATGGTGCAAGCCGTACAGATTTATTTTGGTACCTTTAAACACCTTAAATTTTTAAGATTTCTTCAACTCAAAAGTCAGGGAAATTGTAATGAGTGTACACACTGTCCAAAAATCAGATCAAACACATACTAGGATTGACACAACTTTGGTCACATGTTTAAAGCATACCAGTTGATCCGATTATCAGACGTGCATTTGTGGACCGTTTTGTCAACGTTCCAACAAATCAGTCCAGTATGCACAGTGCATGAAAAGATTAGTGTGGCACTACTCTTCCCCAAACATGTCTTTATTATAGTTGTCTCTAGGGATCATAATCTTATCATCATTTTCATTTATTTATATGGAACCACTAGGACTACGCATTGCCTTACATAGTACACAAAAAAAGTAAGAACAAAAAAAAAAATACTCAAACAGAAGGCAGATCTCCAGTGATAGGGAGTAAGGAGTAGACAATGTTACATGTGAGGGAAGGGAAAGCACATGAGGGAAAAGGACCCGTTATGAGCCACAAACACAGAGCTGCGGCCTTCTGCATAAATGCATTAGCATGGGGGGCGGGGCCTGGTCTAGTATGGTGTAGGACGCAAGTTTTGTCGGCTCCTGTGTGATCCTGCTATATATCCTGCTATCGGGGTCCCAGTGGTGCGGTGCCCTGCCGGAACGCATTTAACTCTCTCCTGGGCAGTAGTATACTCACCTGTCCGGGTGACAGCTGAGGAGAGGCGCTGTGAGGGAGACGCTGGCATCGGCGCCTGGCTGTGGGGAGGATCCGCGGCGGTGATCGGTGCTGGCGGGGGTCTGTGCATCCTGGAATGGTGGTAATCGGTGGATGAGCGGGAGCCGCGGCTGGGGTCACTTTTACCCGCTGCTTGGTCCAGGCGGTGTTTGGCGCGCACGGAGCAGGCTTCCGGGCGCCATCTTGGATTCAGCTCCTCTGCTGCGGTCTGCCTCCGCTGGCCTCTCCAGGTCTGTGTGCCTGTGGCGTCTGCTGGTCTCTTCTGGCTGCTGGACCTGGGAACCTCTCCTCCTCCTGGCTGGCTGGGGACTCTCCTGTGTTGGCCCACAGTGCTTATAGGAGGACACATAACCTCCTGTGCCTGCAAGCTGCTGTCCCCCTGCATGACCCTGGGCTCTGTGGCTGCAGCTGTCACAGGCCTGTAAAGTGACTCTGCCTGTGTTACCTGCCATTGGTCTCCTGACACCAGCTCACTGGCCACACTCCTGTTGGCCTCAATACACTCCATCAGCTGTCTCCTCCTGGTTGTTCCTGAAAGGCATCCTTTCTTGCACATCTACTGGCCTCACTGGTCCTGATGTCCTGAGCCTGCTGTGTGTGCGTCTGTTTGACTGACCCTGGGACTTTTCACTACTCATTTGGACGTATTGTCAATCTGCTTAAAGTCATTGTGTATCTCCATATAGTCAACAAGACCCCTCTTCTGCTATTCTGCTATACTGCTCACTATTGCAGTGCTGTAAGCATTTGAAGGTGCTGTGCTACTGATAATATCAACTGCTTGCTGACCTACATACCTATTTTGCTGAGTGAATCCGCGACTTCGGGACACGTACCCACCCTTATACCTCTAAAAAATGGGGCGATCTGGCAACGCAGCGGCTCGTCTGGAGCGGTTTGCTAGACAGTCCTCTTCAGCTCCTCCTAACCCCCCTAGTCCCCCAGGGCCTGATGGAGAGCATGGCGCGGGTGATCCTCCGGAAGATCCTGAGCCAACTCTTACTCAAATCCTCCATGCCATATCCTCGTCTGAGAAATCGGTGATGGGAAAGATCAGTGAGGTACAGATGGATATCTCCCAGCTGCGACAAGACTTCCAACGCATGAAAGAAAGAGTTACGGAGACTGAGCGCCGTATTTCCACTTTGGAGGATGTGGTGGCTCCTCTTCCTGACCAAATTGCCCTGCTGACCTCGGAGGTGCGACAGTGTAGGGTGAAGTTATCGGACCTGGAGGGTCGCCTTCGTCGCAACAATCTCCGCTTTGTTGGAATTCCGGAGAAGGCAGAAGGCAAGGCTCCTGAGGTATTCTTGGAATCCTGGCTTCTTCAGGAGTATGGAAAGGATGCTTTTTCACCACAGTTTGCGGTGGAGCGGGCTCACCGTGTACCGTCTCAACCTTACCCACCGGGGGCGCCACCCCGCACTTTTATTGCTAAACTCCTTCACTACAGGGATAGGGATGCTGTGCTTCGACTGGCTCGCACCAAGGGTCCTCTCCGTTTTGAAAATAATACCATCTCAGTGTTCCCGGATTTTGCTGCGGATATACAAAAATCAAGGGCCCAGTTTACGCAGGTTAAAAAGCGTTTGCGGGATCTACAAATACCATACGCCATGTTATACCCTGCCAAGCTTCGGGTGATCGTGGATGGGTCAACCCAGTTCTTCAATACTCCCAGGGATGCCATGGACTGGCTGGACAGGCGTCCCCAGCATGGAGAGCGACCGGACGGCTGAGTATCAAATACATTTTGTCATTTCCGAACTCATTGCCCACGCTGTTCTATTGAGTGACCCTCCCGGTGGGTTGTGAGTGGGCTGTTGGACAGTATTTATCAATGTATACTCATGTGATTGTTCTGGTTGGGGCTCCACCATGGGGATCTCCGTGCCTTAAAATAGCAGGGGCCGTCCTACTAGGGATAGCCTTTAATAGTTTAGTCCCCTCAGCTTAGTGGCTGGTACTGTTTTCTTAGAGTTGTTTTATTGTTATTAGAATTGGGTATTAAGGGTTTTGTTTTTGGAATTACGGGTAAAGGTATCCCATAGTTTGGAATGGGTATACAGGGAGGGTTAGCACGGTTAGATGGCACTGCTGCTGTATGGCTTGTTCATGTTACTATGACTTATTTACTCAAGGTGACATTGTATCGGCAAGTTATGCTTTTCTTTCACTATTATTACTGCATCACTCATGACATCATCTCAGGTTGCGGGTGGGAGGGGTGATCTATCCTTTCTGTCGTGGAACACAAGGGGGTTAAATGATCGGGTTAAGCGTTCATTGGTTCTAAGGCAAATTAAAAAGTACAACTCTGATATTACTTGTCTGGTAGAAACTCACTTAACAGGTAGCCGTCTCCTCGCCCTTAAACGTCCCTGGGTGGGTTGGGCCTATCATTCTCCTTATGCAAACAATTCGCGCGGAGTTTCTATTCTGGTTGGTAAGCATGTGCAGTTTGGGCTAGAGCAGGTTAAAATTGATCCATACGGTCGATACGTCTTTCTCCGTGCCACAGTGTATTCCCTTCCTTTATTCATATTGGGTATTTACATCCCTCCCCCATATAATGCAGAGGTCTTGGGTCAGGCAGCTGCTTTTGTTTCCCAATCCCCAGGGACGGAGGTTGTGTGTCTGGGGGACTTCAACAATGTTTTAGATCAAGCTCTGGACAGGTGGAACGAACAGTCAAGGGTTCTCACATTGGGCCCTACCTCCTTTGCAAAACTGATCCAAGAATTGGGATGGGTGGACCCATGGCGTATGAGATTTCCCCGGACATGTCAGTACTCTTGTCACTCCACTTCATATCATACATTGTCCCGCATCGACCTAGTCCTGATATCACAGACGCTGTCCCCTCGGGTAGATAGGGTAGAATACCTGCCTAGAGGCATATCAGACCATTCCCCAGTTATTCTATCCCTTAATCTTGACATTGACAGAGGTATTAGGTACTGGAAGCTTAACCCCTTTTGGCTGACATTAATGGGATCAGGGGCAGATTTGGTGGCCGGTTGGGAACAATATTTTCAAGATAATCAGGGTTCGGCGGGATGTGTGGCAGTATGGGAGGCGTTTAAATCTGTTCTGCGAGGATCCTTCATTAAAAGGGTGGCTGGTATCAAATGTTTTCATAGGGCGCGGGAAGCGGAGTTGGAGCAGTCTTGTAAGAACCTGGAGTTGCAATATATCTCCTCCAAAGATCCAAATGACCGACGATTGTGGTTGCGGGGCCAAAAGGAGTGGGCAGATTATTTGCTAGACAAGTCTAAACGTAGGCTTCTCTTTGCAAAGCACTCGCTGTACTCTCAGGCAGATGCTGGGGGTAGTTACCTGGCCTGTCTTGCGAGGGAAGTTAGGGGGAACAATGTTATTTCAGCGATTCAGGATTCTGGAGGTACCATGTACCATAGGGGGTCAGAGATTGCAGGCGTGTTCCTTAACTTTTATAAACATCTATATTCCTCACAAGTTGCATATACATCTGTCCAGCTTTCCAATTACCTTGACCAAGTCTGCTTCCAAACCCTCCCCCAGGAGTCTGTGGACTTTCTGGAAGCCCCATTTACTGAGCAGGAATTGGAGAGGGCATTTAACTCTTTTCCTAACCATAAGGCCCCTGGAGTAGACGGCATACCGATAGAGGTAATTAAAATGTTCCCCCAGTTCTTTTCCCCCAGGATGCTGCAATATTTTAATCAGTTTTATGAGGCTGGGGAGCTGCCCTCCTCCATGCTGGAGGCTCTCATTGTTATGATCCCTAAGCCGGACAAGGATCTCCTTCTGCCAGAATCTTATCGCCCCATTTCGCTGCTCTCCTCAGATGTCAAAATTTTAGCTAAATTGCTGGCAATAAGGCTAAACACTGTTATCACTCAGATTATTCATCCGGATCAGACTGGCTTTATGCCAGGCAAATCTACCGCCACTAATCTTCGTAGGTTATTTAGTCACATTCAATTGACGAATGGGTCTAGGCAGGAGTCGGCAGTGTTGTCCTTAGATGCAGCTAAGGCATTCGACTCAGTCGAATGGCCTTACCTCTGGGAAGTGTTGCGTCGGTTCGGCTTCGGTGAACGTTTCATTAAGTGGGTGCAGCTGCTCTACTCCGCTCCCGCGGCCAGGGTTTGCATTAATGGGCACACCTCTGGACAGTTTGCTCTCGGTAGGGGCACGCGTCAGGGTTGCCCATTGTCACCAGCACTCTTTGCGTTGGCCATAGAGCCCCTGGCGTGTATCATCCGTTCGCACCCGGATATTGTAGGTTTGCCGTCCGGAGCCTCAGTGGACACTATTGCACTTTATGCAGACGATATTTTATTATTTCTCTCTGATGTTGGAAGGTCAATGGGCAGCCTACTGCAAACTGTGGACAATTTTGGAGTGTACTCGGGACTCAGAATCAATTGGTCCAAATCTCACATATTCCCCCTGGGATATACTGATCCTTCTCGAGCCCCCCCGCAGTGCCCCTTGCAATGGGCTACTAAATTTAAATATTTAGGTATATGGATCTCGCACAGGGCTTCAGAATTTGCTACACTTAACCTGGCACCTGTAGACTCTTATTTTAAAAATAAATTCCATCAATGGCAGAAGCTCCCCCTCACTGTCACAGGCAGGATAAACTTGGTAAAAATGATCATTCAACCAAAATACCTTTATATTTTGCAACACTCTCCAATTTATATCCCCCGTAGAGTGTTTGCGGTCCTTAATGGCCTCCTCTCCTCCTTTATTTGGGCTGGACGTAAGCCCAAAATTAAAATAGCAACGCTGTGCCGGGCAAGGGGGGCAGGAGGTCTTTCTTTACCCAATTTCCGAAATTACTACTTGGCCTCCCAGCTGGTGCATCTTATCCCATGGGTCAATCCGCAGGGGCCTGAGGGGTTAGTACATGCCTTAGTGCGCCGCTCATCGGATTCTTTTACCCCTTTGCAACTTTTGCTTGCGGGCAAAGCCGCTAGGCCCCTTTATCCTATTGTCAAACAAGCTGTTGAGGTGTGGAAATTGGCGGGGCGCCTGCTGGGGGGTGAAGGAACAGATCCGGAAATGCCATTATGGCACAATCATAAATATAAGGAAATACTGTCTTTAAGTGCTCATAGTGTATGGTCATGCTCCTCACTGCAATCACTGGGTCAGATGTATGTCAGTGGTGTGCTGAAGGCATTTGCTCAGCTTCAGGAGGAGTTCCTCTTCCCCCCCTCTCACTTTTTTGCTTATCTGCAGCTCAG
>WWET01000678.1:140468-151635 GCA_011038615.1 Limnodynastes dumerilii | reverse complement strand
CCCCCCCTTACTATTGACTAATTAACTAGTGGCCAGAGTGATCCTTGTAGGAGGGGCAGCCCACAGCCGAGGAGTTTATATGTCCTCTAGCTTAGGACAGCTCTCAATTTCATTTATTCTTAATTAAGTCAAAGATCCACATGGATATGTCTGCCTTCAAGGGCAGGAGAGATTTGATGGCAGGACATGAAGGTCACTCCATTGACCTCTTTGATTTGTTTGAAAAAATGTGGACAGCTCTAACAGAGGTCCAAGTTCTGGGCCCGGTTTCCAGAGTAGTAACACTACTAGTCTGGGACACACGAATAAATATATTATGGGCATATTTGTGGAGGCACATGAATAATTATTGAAAACTATTATAGACTATTGTCCTGGGCCCAGAGCTGATGGGGCCTGCTGACGTGTGCTCTGCAGCAGCAGGTATCAGCGGTATCCTACTGCCTATACTTGCAGCTTAGAGCTGTATATTAGCAGGCCAACGCACAGGGAAGAAGCAGCTCTGTGGTGCCCCGCTCCATGTGAAATCACTGATGACATCAAATCAGAGGTGTAACTAGTATGGGTTTTGTAGGGCATGTTCCCTAGGCTCTGATGGCTTTGGAGGCGCCATCAGGTCACATACCCTACAAAACCCACACAAAAAGAAAGAAAATGAAAGAATAAACTCCTCTTACCTCTTGTTCAGCCAGACAGAGCCGACCTATAGGACACACTACGAGATTAGCTCACTCTTGCAGTGTCATGTGACTGGTGCTGTCTGGCTGAACACTGAGGCTGAACCATTTGGGCATTTGCCCGGGCTCCATTTGGGCTAGTTACACCCCTGCATCAAATAGATTATTTCTGACGGTGGCCCAGGGAGCAAGGACCAGATTCTAACCTACTGTTATGGTGCAAAAATTGCAAAAAAGTTGACGACCTCCGTGCGTGTGGTAAATGGAGGTCTGGATCTGGTCCCATGTGGACAATACCAAAAGCTTCTTTTAGGAAGTTCATTTTACTAATATATTGTTATGGTACTCACCAGAGCGTAGAGCCTGAGATCGGACCGAGTATTCGCTAGAGCCCCTGGTGTTGGGGATAGATTGGAGCTCGTAGGAACCCATCAGGATACGGCCCTAGAGAAAATACCCGGGAGAGGAGCAGAAGAACCAAGTAGGAGTTTAAGGGTGAGAGAGAGAGAGAGAGAGAGAGGAGCAGAAGAACCAAGTAAGAGTTTAAGGGTAAGAAAGAGAGAGAGAGAGAAAGATAGTGGGGAATAGGCTGGTCAGAAGAAACTGCACCGCGACAAAAACACCAAACACTAAACATGCACAGCAGACAACATGGGACTGACGGGACACACAGGACGTACCAAACAAACAAGAGCAATCACTCACACAAGCAGACAGGGGTTAACAGAAACAGTCAGGCAGGGTAAGCTAGGTAAATACAAATAGGTACTGCACAATAAGGTGAGAGAGAGAGGGAAAGGGAGACACTGAGGTATAAAGGCAAGGTACTAGGTCAAGACTCAACTGGGGCACTCAAGAACGCAAGAAAATATACAGCACAAGGCAAAAGAAGAGCAAGGGAACTGGCACAGAAACTCAGAAAGTCTATAACCAGCACCTGCTACTGGTGCTGGATACTATTTAAAGGACAGCTGGACAATCATCTGCTGCAGAGAGCGCGCCAACGGAAGGAACAGGCGTTGCTGTGGCAACCAGGGCCTTTCATTTGAGCGTCTGCGTTGCCCTAGCAACGTCAACGCAGAGCGCCGGAAGCCTGCCGGGAGCCGGGGACAGCGCATCTGAGCAGGGAGAAGAAGCCAGGACTGGAGAGGACTGCGGCTGCACCGAGGGGAGGACTTCAGGGAGCGAGGAAAAGGTAAGAGCCTGCAGGGAGCGAGACGGGAGAGCTCTGCAGCGCGGCGTGACATATATTTATAATTAGTTATATATATTTATTTAATAAACTGTGGATATGTTCAATAAGCTTTCATTTTACTAAAACATAGTTTTGTAAAGGTATAATACATATCAACATATTATGTATAGAATTTGATACAATTGGGTATGAGGCTGATTGTAGAGATAAGGGGGCGTATGCAGAGCTCCGGGCACATTGCATATGCGCCCAGTGTTTTCCAATATTTGTTACTGCGCATGCGCAGATTGCGTATAGGTGGGTCTGCATACGGCACAAGCTTAGCAAGCTTTCATTTACACAAGTGTTTCATAGTTGCAAATTCTTCTTCTCCCTTCCTGGAGTAAAAAGAGATGGCAACATGGGGGTGGGGAATGAGGGTGTGATTTATGCAAATCATGTCTGAAATCCTGTCCCCTGCCTAATCAAAGCTACCATTCATAGGGTTACCAGGGATAGCAGCAGGACTATGATGATGATGTTATCATTCCCTGCCCATTCTTAGTAACATCACTTGCCTCAAACCAGATCCAGGAGATTCACTGACTTTCCTGTGATTCCAGAATTTCATAAGTCTCCTGTAAATTCCAGGAGGATCAGGAGCTATGAAGTATATAGATGTGCACATATATATCACTTAGGTTGTATTATTTGTTTTATTGTATAATTAGTTTTATGTCTAGATGCATTTGGCTCATAATATTACCTCACTTAACATACATACGCCATACTCATATACCATACTCATCAATTAATGAGCCATCTCTCCAAAATGCACATTGGAAATTGAGGATATTCAGTTTATTTACTCACATCCAGGGCTCGAAGTGAGGGGTTATACGGGGGTATGCTATACCGTCACTTCTCCCACTGATTTTACTGAAAAGCTGTAAATCTCTATTCACTTGTATTATTTCTATATTTTCATACCGCCACTTCTAAATGTCCATACCACACCTTCTAAATTTCCACTTCGACCACTACTCACATCATTAATTTATTATTTCATATTATTAGAGCACTGAGTTCACATCAGGGTGGACTGGAACTAAAAATCAGCCCTGGGATTTGAAGCAAGCAGACCCAACTTAGATAGATAGATAGACAGACAGACAGACAGACAAATAGTTCTGGCACCTTTTTTGACAGATTTTCCAAGTTTTAAAAGTTTCTGCGTCAAAATCATTAAACCGGTGCATGCGCTCTGCTTGTGTGTGGAGTCCAATGCATGTGTACTTCGTCCGTGCTGGTTGTGATGGCGCTGCTCAACTTGTGGCACTGTTCGGCCTGTGATTGGTCCTGTGGTCGTGCGTGAGTTGATGTGAGTTCTGGCACAGTTTTTCTTACAAAACAAGCACTGCACATATCTATGATATACTATACATAACTAAACAACAAAAATACTCAGTTGTGAAGGCAGACCTATAATAAATGAGGTCAAATAAACAGCAAGAGCTTAGCAGGCATCAGAGATTTCCAATCCACAGTTTGAGTTTATCTATTAGTGTCCCTATAGAAAGTTTACGTCTCTGTGGACTAATACTCACACGTGCAGCACCTCTCTAAATGAAGAAAGGAGCTGACAGTCTGACAGGAGAGTGTTATTGTTGCGTTCTTTACAGATTTTCATGTAATATTCCATAGAATATTACATGTATTTATGTGTGAATGGTGGTGGTGTGTTTCTAAAGGGGGTATTTCTGTAATTGTGTGTGTGTGTGTGTGTGTGTGTGCGTGTGTGCGCACATGGGGTTGTGAGTCTTCAGGAAAAATGTATTCAATATGTGCATTGTACAGGGCAGTCACCAAGAGTTTTGGAGCCTGGGACATGCCCACGGTGCCCCGTCCCCCTATAAGATCTAATCTATCATATACTCTACATATATATTAATTTATATTAAAATGTGCCATTCCATATTATGTGTAACTGTAATATACCCCATATTTCTACAGTGTATTATGTTAGCGCAGCCACTGTGCAGGTCTAGATCTGGTCCATTGTTTCAAGGCTTATTGAATATCAGCGCTTTTATCTGGCAATGATACACATTTCAGTTGGAAATCATATTAATAAAGGTGTTGGTCAGTTTACATGACAGTATCACTATAAATACATCATAAAAACATTCTTGCTGTAGTTTGGGTGGTGTCTTCATCTAGACACATGATCATATTGTACAATGGATAACAGGTGAAGTCATAGAATACCTGACAGACAAAGAGGAATGTTTACTGACTTGTTGGGTGGAGATGTGAACTTTACCACTGTGGAAGCTACATTGTCAAGCAATTTCTCTACATAATATGTTATTTAACATATCTTTATTATTAGATATTGTGGTAATTTAATGGGTCAAAGTCTGCTGTAAGATTAAATAAACATGTTTGGATTTGGATAATCTCAGTTGCATGTGACATGTTGTTATTTACTGTTTACCTGGCAGCAGCAAACTTCTGAATTTGTATCAGTTAACACACAAAGGACCAGATTTACTATGCTGTGGGTTTGGAAAAGTGGAGATGTTACCCATAGCAACCAATCAGATTCTAGCTGACATTCTCTAGTCTAGTGTGTAATAGGAAAGTGAGAGCTATAACCTGATCTCCACTTTTCCAAACCCGCAGCTTAGTAAATGTGGCCCAAAAATGTATAATCAACCAGAAAAATACAACTCACAATCTATATTGTACTTGTTTATACAATGTTATTGTGAATATTTGCATTGCTTTGTCTTAATAAAGAAAATTAAATAAAAATAAAAAAAAGGGACAGTTTTGGAACATTTTCTAATTTAATTTATAATTTTCATGAACAGAAGGCAGATAAAAGAACATTGAGCTGAATTAAGAACCCGGCGCTGCTGTGGTTAGACACGGTGATGGTGTTCCAACAGAGGATCGAAGCGTAATAGGAGACTTCTATCCTCATGTTTACGGGACTTCTGACAGAAGAAAAAATGAGCAAGGTGCGTAAATGAGGATTATCCATAGGAACTTTAATTCTCCCCTCCTACTATGCGAGAACGCTGCACATTGTGCCCTGTCCAACCCTCAGGGGCGTTTTAAGAAGTTAGGGGGCCCTTGTGCAGGATTTCTACATGGACCCCCTCCCCCCATTCCCTAAGACAGGGGTGGCCAAACAGTTGATCGGGGCCGGGTGACTAGTTGATCGTGCCTCTCAAGTGTCCCAATTACCGCTTCATAACTTGTCCCGAGAGATCAGACTCTTGGGACAAAGTTGTGTTTTTTTGTTGCTTTTTTTTTGTAAAGCCTGTGCCACTGTATATGTGGCAGGGCTTTACATATCACAGTACAGGTAATACAGGGCCTGAATGGCAGTGACCGAACCTATGTGGTCACTGCCATTCTACAAACAGATTTGGTCCTACAGGACTCCCGTAGGAGCCCTGTATTACCACTACCGCACCACGTGACCACTTAGAGAGGGAGCGTCGCGGAGGAAGGGAGAAGACGTCAAAGCTAAGTAACAGAGGCTGGAAATATGGGGTAGACAACGGAGGCTGGACATAAGGGGCAGACAATGGTGGCTAGACATAAGGGAAGACAACGGAGGCTGGACATAAGGGGCAGATAATGGAGGCTGAATATAAGGGCAGATAATGGAGGCCGGACATAAGGGGCAGATAATGGAGGCTGGACATTTAAAGGGGCAGACAATGGAGGCTGGACATAAGGGGCAGACATGGAGGCTGGGCATTATATGGTGCACACATGGAGGCTGGACATAATAAAGGGCAGACATGGTGGCTGAACAGTACAAGAAGCAGACATGGTGGCTGGACATTATAAGGGGCAGACATGGTGGCTAGACATTACAAGGGGCAGACATGGAGGCAGGACATTAGAAGGGGCAGACATGGAGGCTGACCATAGTAAGGTAGACATATGGGCTGGAAATTATAAGGGGCAGACATGGTGGCTGGACATTAAAAGGGGAAGACATGGTGGCTAGACATTACAAGGGGCAGACATGGAGGCAGGACATTAGAAGGGGCAGACATGGAGGCTGACCATAGTAAGGTAGACATATGGGCTGGAAATTATAAGGGGCAGACATGGTGGCTGGACATTAAAAGGGGAAGACATGGTGGCTAGACATTACAAGGGGCAGACATGGAGGCAGGACATTAGAAGGGGCAGACATGGAGGCTGACCATAGTAAGGTAGACATATGGGCTGGAAATTATAAGGGGCAGACATGGTGGCTGGACATTAAAAGGGGAAGACATGGTGGCTAGACATTACAAGGGGCAGACATGGAGGCAGGACATTAGAAGGGGCAGACATGGAGGCTGACCATAGTAAGGTAGACATATGGGCTGGAAATTATAAGGGGCAGACATGGTGGCTGGACATTAAAAGGGGAAGACATGGTGGCTAGACATTACAAGGGGCAGACATGGAGGCAGGACATTAGAAGGGGCAGACATGGAGGCTGACCATAGTAAGGTAGACATATGGGCTGGAAATTATAAGGGGCAGACATGGTGGCTGGACATTAAAAGGGGAAGACATGGTGGCTAGACATTACAAGGGGCAGACATGGAGGCAGGACATTAGAAGGGGCAGACATGGAGGCTGACCATAGTAAGGTAGACATATGGGCTGGAAATTATAAGGGGCAGACATGGTGGCTGGACATTAAAAGGGGAAGACATGGTGGCTAGACATTACAAGGGGCAGACATGGAGGCAGGACATTAGAAGGGGCAGACATGGAGGCTGACCATAGTAAGGTAGACATATGGGCTGGAAATTATAAGGGGCAGACATGGTGGCTGGACATTAAAAGGGGAAGACATGGTGGCTAGACATTACAAGGGGCAGACATGGAGGCAGGACATTAGAAGGGGCAGACATGGAGGCTGACCATAGTAAGGTAGACATATGGGCTGGAAATTATAAGGGGCAGACATGGTGGCTGGACATTAAAAGGGGAAGACATGGTGGCTAGACATTACAAGGGGCAGACATGGAGGCAGGACATTAGAAGGGGCAGACATGGAGGCTGACCATCCCTAGTGGAATATCATCCTGGTTATCAACGGTCTGCTTCTGGGATCTATAATCGCTGTAGTTTAAGCCCAGTTTAAGAGTGCAACACAATTTCTAGAAAAGTGTAAGACATTCTTTTATTTCTCCCGGAGGGGAGATATAGCTGACAGTCTGCAGGGTCTTGATAAAGTGAATCACATCAACAACCTTATTATTATTATTGAATATGAAATAATGCACAGAAAATCAGCCGAATTTCGCGAGCAGGTTGTGGAATTCAGCTGACATACAGACATCTGAATCCAGCCCTAATTCTTTATTTCACCACTTGAATATTTCTTCATGGTTAGTTTGTGTTGATCACTTTCATTTTGCTATTGAGTATGCTAAATATTTAGTTATTGCTTTCAAAAGTCATCTAAAATTTTGCAGGCTCTGCTAAGGAGGACTGCAGTTCCATTTCTTTCCACCAGATGGCTATCTAATCCCAGCAATGACTATCTCCTCCCTCTGCAGTACCCGGAAGAAGCCGTGCATCGCTGCTTAGTGACAAATCGGTGCCCCTAGCACCCATGCTTGGATACCTAGCAGCCGCTGCTCTGTGTGTGGCAGCAGTACTGCTTATGAGCACGGATCCGTGGTCCTTCTCTGATGTCCCCGGATTGAGCTATTTGTTCTCAGAGAAGTGCAGGGAGGGCGGGGGTAGATTGCTGAGTAAGGAGGAGCTGGCTCGCTACAATGGGGAAGCCAGCAGTCCTGGCATTTACCTGGCTGTACTGGGACAAGTGTTCGATGTGCAGAAGGGAAGTAAGCACTACAGCCATGGGGGTTCCTACAGCTTCTTTGCAGGTACCAATTGTTATTTTTGTTTCTGTCATCAATTTTTTTGACTTTAGGAATTTCAAACATTGCAAGCATATCAATGCAGATCAAATCACAATCATCCCATATTCCTATATCAATCATCTGCTGATTGCGTTTAAAAATAGGTGAGCCAGACCCCAGTCAGTGGATACATAAATTAGTCTTGACTTCACCAATGCAAAAAAAAGTGCTTAAGCTTGTCTATGTATGTGTGTTCTATTGTAAATGCTTACTTCCAGCTAATGAAAAAAGAAGCCTCTCCAAATACCAAATTTTATTAGCATAATTTTATCTTTCAACAATATTTTTTGGAGTTTGTACTCACTTTGGACATACATGATATGATTATGTTCAAATGTTGTAGGATTGTAAAAAACGGGATTTAAACGATCTTTTGGGTCATTGTAGTGACAAGAAGAATGCTTGAAAATCTTATCCAATTTCCCACTAAAGGCCATCAGTGAAAAAAACTAAACAAAAAGACAACTGTGGGCTGTTTCCAAGACCGTGCATTTTAGATACATATGGAGGTGTGGATACAGCCCAAATGTGACAATTTTTTTATTTTATTTTATTTTATTTATTTACTAATTTTTAACTGAATGTCTGTCACTCCCCTGCCTTAACTTTTCCGTGAGGATCTGTGTCCATAAGCAAAGAGAACTCTCATTAGCTGCCCCATACACCTGTTCTGCATGCCTAATCCTGCCCCCCATTAGCAGGATTAAGGCATGCGTAATGGATGCCCTGCACTGACTTAGTTACGCAATGTGATCTAATGCGTAGCATCTGGTGCAAGCATGCATAGACATTACTTGCAATGGGATTTACGCAAATGGCTTGCCCAAGTGCCCTTGCATTATTAGGTCTGAATCTGGCCCTATGTCTTTACAGCAAGAGATGCCTCTAGAGCATACGTGACTGGAGACTTCACAGAAGAAGGTCTTGTGGATAATGTGTCTGAACTGTCACCCATGCAAATGCTGCACCTCAAAAACTGGCTCAACTTCTACCATAAGAATTATGAGATGGTCGGTAAGTGGTCAGAATAGCACCAACTTTATGCCTTTAGAAAACTGTTAGGTCAGTATATTAAATTAATAAAAACATAGACTTTTTTTTTTAAAGGTAAAGTTATAGGAAGATTTTATGATGAAGATGGTAATCCTACAAAGGCTCTAGAAGATGCACTAGCTGTTATTGATATTGGATTAAAGTTAGAAAAACAGAGAAAGGATGAGAACAAGCAATTTCCACCGTGTAACTCAGAATTTAGCTCTGGTACCAGCAGGGTTTGGTGTTCCAAGAACAGGTAAGCAGCAGAGATGCTAATGACCACTCTAAAATAAAAAGTATTTAATATTCTTTAATATGATAAACACAATCAGACAAAACACTAAAACCACCAGCCTAATATTTGTGTAGGTTCCCTTTGTTTCGCCAAAACAGCTCTGATCATTCACTCCTCTGATGGTGTCCTAGCACCAAGATGTTAGCAACAGATCCTTTAAATCCATGGTGCATCTCCTGTTGCTCAGACTTTTTTTTTCCATCACATCTGACAAATCAGACTGAGATCTGGTGAATTTGGAGCCCAAATCAACACCTTGAATTCTTTTTGAAGTTCCTCAAGCCATCCCTGAACTATTTTTGCAGTTTGGCAAAGTGCGTTTTCCTGCTGAATGAGGCCACTGCCTTCAGGGAATACCATTGCCATGAAGGGGTGTACTTGGCCTGCTGTGATGTTTAGTTAGGTGGTACATGTCAAAGTAACATCCACACGAATACCAGGAACCAAGATTTCCCAGCAAAACAACGCCCAAGGCACACTGCCTCTACTGACTTTCCCATAGTGTAAATTGATGCCACTCTTCCAAAGATAAACAGTGTACACTCACCTGGCCATCCATTTGGGGTAAAAGAAAATGTGACACATTAGACCAGGCCATCTACTTTAATTGAGTCAAGTTATGACCCTCCTGTGCCCATTGTAGGCGATTTTGGCAGAAGACAGGGGTCAGCATGAGAACTATGACCAGTCTGTGATGCAAAAGTGCTGATACAGATCTAAAAGTATTAGCACCAAAAGGTGCAAATATGAAGCTGGACAAACCATGTTGCAATGTGAGGGGTGCAAATTATTTTAACGCATGCAGGGTACATACTGACTGACTTGCACACAATTACAAAACAGCTTTATTTTTTAAACTCTAATTTAGAGTTGAGCTACAAAACATCACATCTAAACTCATATATCTGCTCTTAGCCTCCCCCTGCAGCTCAACATGGTTTTGACAAGGCACAGATTAGCCCTTTTTTGCTGTTACTTATTGTTGCTATAATTATTGTTATAAATAAAGTTTATTTATAAGGCACCACATGGTATCGCAGCACCGTACAAAGGCAATAGTTGCTTACAACTTTGGATCAGCCCCATCAGTAAGCCTTGGGTGGCCATGACCCTATCACTGGTTCACTGTTATATATACAGATTGCTAATGCAATGAAAATGTATCTCCATCTTAAATTGGTTACCACTGTTAAAATGCTAATTATTTTAACCAAATGCACAGTGGTCATTTTGTTGAAGAACAACTCCTTTTGATGTTCATAACATAACAAATCCTAAACCACATGTATTATACACATACATATTCAACTTTCAAACACATTAATTTTACATCATTCATACATAGAAACATAGAAAGTGACTGCAGATAAGAGCCACATGGCCCATCACCCTTTTAGTGAAGTAATTTTTCTGCACGTTTCCTCTGAATCTACCACCCTCCAGTTTATATTCATGCTCTCGTGTTCTATTACACCACTTAATTTGAAAAATGCCATCCTCCTCTAGCCTCACAACCCTTGATATCTTTGAAAGCTGCTATCATGTCCCTCCTCTCCCTTCTCTGCTCCAAGCTATACATGTTTAGTTCCTCTGGACTTTCTTGGTATGATTTTTACACAGGCCATGGACCATTTTAGCTGCTCTTCTTTGCACAGTCTCTAATGTATTTATGTCTTTCTGGAGCTATGGCCTCCAGAACTGAACACAGTATTGTAGATGAGGTTGTACCAATGATCTATAAAGGGGCATCACTAATTCTCTCTTTCTGCTACTAATTCCTCTCCCTATGCAACCAAGCATCTGACTTGCCTTTCTCATCGCTTTGTTACATTGCTTGGCTACCTTTAAGTCCCATAAATTAATGACTCCTAGATCCCTTTCCTCCTCAGTAGTTTCTAGTGTAATGCCATTAATGCTGTATTGAGCTTTTGGGTTTTTGTGCCAAGTGCATGATTTTTCACTTTTTAAACTGCAGTTGCCACACTCTTTATCATTGCTCCAGTCTACCTAGATCATCCCTCATTTT
>WWET01000678.1:115490-140320 GCA_011038615.1 Limnodynastes dumerilii | reverse complement strand
TCACATATAAAGATATTACATAGTACTAGTCCATGTACAGACCCCTGGGATACTCCACTGGTTACATTACCATCCCCAGAAGGGATTCCATTTACTACAACTCTCTGTTGTCTATCCTGTAACCAAGATTGTATCCATGCAACTATCTTAAAATCCAATCCCAAAGTTTCCAGCTTATTTAACAGTCTTCGATGTGGCACAGTGTCAAAAGCCTTGCTAAAATCTAGATAAGCTATGTCTACAGCTCCCCTTTATCTATTACTTTACTGACTTAATCAAAAAATTAAATAAGATTTGTTTGACATGATCTTCCCCCAGTGAATCCATGCTGCTTGGGATCCTGTAAGTTACTGGATTTAAGATATTGTACAATTTGTTTCTTTAACAGTGTTTCCATCAATTTCCCTGCTACTGATGTTAGAATTACATCATACAAAATATTAGTAGAAATGTATTCAACAATGCAGCATAACACAAGCTTTCTTATGGACATTTATATTCACTTTAGATTGTAAGTAAGTTTAAGCATTACCCTCCTGCACATTTTTTAACTGGTTGGCTTTGGCCAGTAGATTCATTGATACTCTTAGAAATTGTAGAGAAATACAGGAAATGTTTTGCTTTGTAGCCATTTCTAACTTTCAAGCTATTTTTAGCAGATACGACCACATAAATGTATAAGTAGCTTGCTTGTAATAACATTGTACATTTTTTCATCTAAGTGGCGGTATACAAAGGGACTGGACTGGTGTTCCAAGAAAAATGTATTTAGCTGGCTACGATGGATATCGCTGTGTGTGCGTCAGAACCTCTGGCCCCCCCTCAGAACAACCGGACTCTACACAACATAATGACAGAGGAGATCTTGACAATCCCGCACTGCATGAATATGAAGACTGCAACCCATTATTTGACTGGTGCCTTGTTAAAGATTAAATAGTGCATTTTTTTTGTATAATTACTAAAATATTAGTTTGTAAAGGAGCTTTGTGCCATATTCTGTCATATCTAACAGTAATGAATTACAAAATCAATGAGAAGCTGAATCACCTCTACAATCATTATTCTATGTGATGTGTGTTCCATTATTAGTTTTACCCAGAAATGTCTGTGTAAGACTGTATACACCTATAACTTTAGTAACCAGTATTCATCAGCTGAAAAACTAATTGTGTATGTGCAGGAGAAAAAAAAGCTATAACTACATAAACTAAACACAATATATTCACTGTGTGCAATGCCATACAATGCTTGCAAAGCAGATTGACCAGCAAAATTAAATGGACCAGCTTTCCAAGGATGTTTGAACAGTGCAGGTCAGTAGAATTCATTTTCTGTTTAGCTTATTGCTTTAAGTGAGTGCATATTTCTTTAGGACGAGGAGATAGAGTTATCAGGTGTTAGGACCTCAAGGAGCCTGCTACAAATAACTAAAGGGAAAAACACACCAGAAACCATTTTGTACATTACACTTTATTTGAAAAACATGTTTTTACTCTCTCATGTTAACATAGCTAGAAATTATGCTCCAACAGAATGTCCTAAGTTTCTGCTCCATCGGCTCCTGTAACAGACAGGGAATTGACACATTTTAGATCCATTATGTGTCTGCACTAAAAATGGAATACCGTCAATCCATAAATCCGCATTAATACTTGAATTATCTCGAGTTTTTGTTGTGTGTTCAACATCACTTGTACTACCCCATATTTATATTTATGTTTACTCAATATTCATATCATTGTTTTTGCTTGTACATGACTTTTACAGCGATGTGGCGCCTTTTCAATAAATGATAAATATTAATAGAGGTGTAAAGGTTTAATGCCATGACCTAAGGAATTAAGTCACACTAACCTGATCATACAAGCAATAAACGAGAAATCATTTTCTAACCCTGTTTTAAGTTTTCTTACTAAAATTGGCAACCAGAGAAGTAAAATAAAAGCGATTTGAGTGAAACGCGTTACATATTTCTAAGGATCAATCAATGCTTTCTATAAATACAAAATATGTTGCTAAGTGGAGTTTTATCTTGTAAAAATATTTAGTTTTACTAAATCCACAACTCTTCGAAATATGCTTAATGCTCTGCACAATTCGGTATTTATGTATGGTATAATATTATGCATAGGTAAGATGAATGTTGAATGAAAATACACTTCATATACCTTCTTAGCTGTTCAATGATAGAAATATTAGTGTTTTAAAGGTGATTTTGGAAACTGTCAAAATACATTTAAAGAACTGGAATGTTAAAAGTAGCTGGAGATGGGTTCATAGTGACGGCTGTGAATAGTCTTATCATATTAGTAAAAACTGAGAAATAGATAAAGGCCATGGTTTTGGGTAGGGAGTTCACTGTTGAGGAGCTTCCAATAGCATTCCAGCTATTTTTTGCCAGGTATATTCTGTGCAATCTGGTTGGTTAAATGAAGTTTGATAAATCTTCCGGGCACACACTACACACTGTTGGTCAATCATCTGATAATCTACCACTGTACACAATCATCCTATAGCATTGTACACAAAATTGATTGTTGAAATGATAGTCATATTGTGCCATTGCATATGACTCATTTAAGAGCTGATGTACGATATTGTTCATGACGTATAGTGTGCTGCTTCTAATCTTACAACCAGATATATTGGTTCATTGGTGTGACAATTGGGAAGCATATATACTACAAACCATGTCTTCTCTAAATAGTATCATCATTTTTTACATTGGGAGGACTGTCTTATTGTGTAGAATGTACTTTAGATATTGAAGAAAGTTCTTTAGCAGCAGCAGAGAGGTTGAGTGACGGTTCATACATCCTACTTATTTACTCAATATAGTATACTTTAGTGCAATGATGGCTAACCTGTGACACTCCAGGTGTTGTGAAACTACACTTCCCATCATGCTTTGTCAGGTATCCGCTATGCTTTTGCAGTCAAGGCATGCTGGGACTCGTAGTTTTACAACACCTGGAGTGTCACAGGTTAGCCATCACTGCTCTAGTGAGAGAGGGGGTATACTTTGCTGGTCTTTCTTCCTATGCTGGCTCTTTACTAAAGATAAACTATTTGCAGTCCATGGAGCTAATTCAGAGCTGTACTTACCTTTTTTTTTTAGGTGCAAGTGTGGACCTGAGAAATACCATGTTGAACTGCAAGGGGAGGAAAATTTAAACAGTGAAAGCAGAATTAGAGTTGAGGTGAAGTTTCTTAGCTCAACACTCAGTTAAAGATTATACATAAAGCTATGCAGTATGTGAATTCTGTGTGCAAATTATTTTCCCTGCGTGCAAAAGAATTGACATTTTTTAGCACCCCTTACATTGCACAATGGTTTAGCCGAGCTGTACACTTGCACCTGTGTTGCCCTTACTCCCAAACTCTGAATCAGCCTCCAACTGAGGTTTTATAAAGCAATTTTGCTTCATATTAAATGGCTTGAATGATGTGCAACAGATCTGAGCAATATGTGGCTCTGTAATTAAGTGAAATAAGAAATATCAGCACTTCTTAAGGTAAGAGGGTTAGGATGTGCTCCTTGAAGAGCATTAGATTATCATTAAACTACACATCCAAATGTTATAATAATCATATGACTATAAACAAATACAAAATCTGTGGAGCATTTCCGTAATATCAGAGCTCCCCAATATTACCATTTTCCCATCAATAAAATACAAAACATACAATGAAACCATGTTGTTTGGATGTTTAATTTGTATATCAAATGATTAGACTCAACATATTTTTATATGACACATTAGTGTTTAAACATAATTGTTAAGCTATATTACACAGAGCACTTTGTATACTGAAAAGGAAATGAGAAACAATGTGCAATTAGATGACAAGTAAGGTAAGTCAATCAATGTAATGGTGCAAAATAATATAGGCCTTTTATCAGATGTTGGTGAAACCTAATTAAATATACATATGGTATTTGCTTAATGATATGAACATACCAAATGAGGAAAGTGCTATAAAGATTTAATTATAGGTGTTGGTTATACAGCTTATATATTAAGGCCACAATTGAACTGGCTTTCCTTAAAACTTAACCCTGCATTACAAAAAGGTCCTCCTCTGCTTCCACCAAAGGTTAGGGAGAATACACAACTTTACAAGTGGTGGACATTATTTTAAGACAATGCAAATGTGAGGAAATCTGACCGTTTCTTGAGGAGCAAGAAAAGACACTCTAAGTGAGTGTGGATTTAATGCCTTGATATTCTGGCCATGACTATTAAGTCAGAACAATGTTTTATTTTCTCAAACACATTATCACGTGTGACTTAAAAAGACAGACCTCTGTTAGTATCTAGCAAAGCCCATACAAGTACAATCAAATTATTTATACTGGAATATATCATAATATGGTCCTTTAAGTCCATGATGCGCAGCAAAACGTCTGCAGTTCACTTTGGCAGTCAGAAAGTGCTGCCTTCTTTCACCAAGCAAAGTATACGCAGATGAATGTACTAGGAGACGCCACCCAGGGTCAACACGTCAAAGCATATATTGCAAACTCGAACAGGTTTATTCAAGTCAAACTTTATAATGGGAATCTCTCTGGTTGAGCATTTATGACAAAGAAGCCGTCCACAATGTCGGCTGCAAGAAAAAAGAAGACATTTTTTTTGTAAAAACAAGGTGATCTTTATATTATGTCATTATCACATTATTCAGACCTGCAGCTGTTGGAGGAAAAATCTTGAGTCTTACCAGTGATGTTTTCTGGTTGTTACGCCAAACTTGGCGGCACACTCATAGCAATTGGAACCATCACACCATGGAGGCTCCTGAGATAACATATCTAAAAGAGATATATGAGATGTTTATAGCGGTTATACTGGAAATCTGCACAAACTAGAATATGCAACAGAGCTTGAAGTGAGAGGGTGTTATACCTTACCCCTAATTCTATCACGGATTTCATTGAAAAGATAAAAATCTCCAATGACTTCTATTTTCTATATTTCCATACCACCACTAAAATTGCATTTTGACCAATTATATGCCAGATTCTTTCTAAGCAAAAAATCTGTTATTTAATGGACCTGTCTGATTATTATATAGAACAATTCAAAGTGTCAGATACACAACATAAATGTTAAAATAAAGCTGAAACATTATTTTAAACCCCCATTTTTATAGGCACAAGTGATAGGTATAAGAAATAAAAAAAAGCAACAAAAGCAGTCTATCTAAAGAAAAGCAATTCCAGGAAAATATAGATTTTAATATCAGAAATGCATGTACAGTGTTTAAATATCAGCATAACTTGCCTAGAAGTCTAAATAGAAGCTGCTTAGTAGCAACTTGATAGTTAAATATGTTGATTCCTTGGTTGTTATTCACTCCAAGTCTGGCACCGGCTTTCACAATGGCTCTGCAAAGGTTAGCGTTCCCTTTCATATAGGCCAAGAGAATTACTGCAAAGACATAATAAAACTCCATTTAGTTATTTATACCTTCCTGTAACTTCAAGAAAGTCCGGATAGCCAAGAGAATTAATGTCATCATTATATACACTACATTCTAAAATGCAATAGATGGTCATTAGATGGTTAAATGTATTAAAATGAGGATCATTTTCAATAAATTTGTAAAAATGATGGGCCTGATCCAGACTTAATAGCAGCCTCCATTTTAGAGTACAGAATTTATATAAAAGAAAAGGAAGAGCACCATATACAATGTAAGTGATCAAAATAATCTGAAGAGGGCACTCTAAAGCTGGCCACACACTAGAGCGATTATCGTGCCGATTTAGCAATTATCGTGGATTGGCTGAATTATTACTCTAGTGTGTGGTGCCGATAATTTACTGAAACGGCCGATAATAAAAAAAAACCGGCTGCCGTCAGGTAATCTGATCGGGTGGTTTGCAATAAAAATTATCGTTTATCGCAAAATCGTGCAGTGTGTGGGCATTTAAGATAATTGTATGTCCTCTCTCCCTGTCTGGCTATACAGCGCTGTATAGTCAGACAGGGAGAGAGGACATAGCGCTGCAAAACCCCACACACTGCTCCGTGCCCTGGTAGCGTCGTCTGCAGCATCTCCTGGACCTTGGTTCCACTGATACCCGACATCGTAACATGAAGAGTAAAATCTGTTTTTATTCCACCTCATTTTGATCTTATTTAGCGCTGCCTGGAAAATCTTTTTTATTTATTTTATTTATAAATTTGACATGTGTGTTTGACATTAGACAATACTTATAGCATTTGTATCCTAATATATGTATAAAATCTACCAAGTCATAAAACTATAAAAATAAGATTGTAAATCCTAAAGGAATGTGTAGGGGATATTTAAATAGGCTAGCGGCAGGCTCTACAGCAGAGATTATCGCTCCCAGCCTGTGGCAGTGTATGGTGCCGATATCGGGACCTTACCCCAGGGTGAAATCGTCCCGTTTATCGGCAGCCACATGCTGGGAGCGATAATCGCTCTAGTGTGTGGCCAGATTTAGTCTTGGTTCACACAATCATGCAATAATAAAAATATATAAGCTTTTTTAATTCATATTCATATTAATTCATATTAAAATAGTTGATGCAAACAAGAAAACGAAAATAATAAATTAGAATTATGGCCCAGATTTACACTACCAGACGTATTGCTTATACGTGCATATTTAACCAATAGTTGCTACTGCGCATGCATAGTAACTTTTACGTAATCTACGCATTGTTTCATTACGTAGATTGTGTATATGCAGTCTTTAAGCAATAAGTCCGGTAGTGTGAATCCTATATTACCAAAAGTGTAAATTATACACCAAAAATTTCATTAAAAACAAGTCCAGCTGCGATGCGGTGAAGATGCGGCTGCTTAGAGTTTCGTCACAGCCGCGGCAATAACGATAAAATAAACAGCAGAATTACCGACTATTACAGCCAAACTCACCTGAACTGTTCTCCCTTCGACCCTGAATCGAATAAAGAGGCATTTTCCACCTATGATGCCGCCCAAGCCACCAAAAACACGCACAGAAAAGCAGCCTATGCCTTCCAATATGGCCGACGGATGTGCTCCAGAAGGCCATGCTTCCTCTAGCCACACTGCGTCAGACATATTATCACCCCCCCCCAAGAGAATCACAGTCACAGTGACAATGACTCCACTATTACAGGCACAAGCTGCGTCGTTCAACCAAAGTTAATAGGTAATGTTGCTCATTTTTTTTTATATATGCCACTGCTGTTTAGCGATATATATTTAGGACCTTTATTATGCCGTGGCCTGTGAAGAGGCCTTTATGATTATTGGTTGATACCCGATGATTCGTTTCCTCGGAAGCCATTCCAGGATCTTATGCCACACTGTGGGGTTCCACCCCAGTGATTGTTTCCTTGTCTTGTCCCCCCCCCATGTTTATTCCTCTTTATTTCTCCCTGGTCATGCTTACTGGTCGTATTGTTACAAAAATACATATTTTTTCTCTATTCTTATAGAACAACAATCTTGAATACTGCCTATTTGTCTTTAAATGGTCGTACATTTTGCTGTATAAATATAAGTATATATAATGGGTATAAGACTCCTAGAGATCAGTCATGTCTAATTAATATATGCTCTTGGAATGTAGGGGGAATTCACTCCCCGATAAAAAGGAAAAAAATATTTACTTACCTTAAAAAACTTAAAATAGATATTGCACTGATCCAAGAAACACACCTCAGAGACCCCGAGATCCCTAAGTTAAACATGATGGGTTATTCAGTTTTAACCTCAGTCTCCTTTAATTCCAAAGCCCGGGGAGTAGTGGTAGTAGTGCAAAAACATCTTCATGTGGAAGTACATTCCAATGCTGTAGACTCGGAGGGGAGATATACTCTAACAGACATTTCTATAAATTATTCCAGTTACCTTATTTGCAATTTATATGGCCCCAATACAAATAATCTTTTTATCAACAAATATTGACCAAATTGCTTGTGATCAGCAAATCGTGTTAGGGGGAGACTTTAATATGGTTGCTTCGCCAATCCTGGACAGACAATCTAGTCGGCCACGTGCAAAAACACCTTTCTACGACATCTGGAGATCTAGACACCCCACAGATCGGAGCTATACTTGTCTTTCAGCTGCCCATGGGACCTTGTCACGGTTGGATTATATTCTTCTATCCAAGTCTTTCCTCCCAAGAGTCATTGCTTCCCATATAGAACCCATATGCTTATCAGACCATGTGTTGACCTGGGTCACCCTGTCCTCTAATATAGATAATGGAAGTTATAGACCCTGGCGGTTCCCTTCCTATTTGGCCAATTCACTTAAATTTCAAGATATGCTTAAAGCTACCTGGGCCTCGTTTTCAACTTTTAATGCCGAGCATTGGGATGATCCTCTACTCTACTGGCAAACTGCAAAATCAGTAATAAGAGGAGAACTGATATCATATGTTAAGAAATTTAACAAAACCCACACTGAAGCATATATTGAGGCACAGCATAGATTAACTAAAGCTTATCAGAGATATACTAGATATCCAACGAGAATTAATAAAGATAAATATCGGGAATCACAAGCATATTTTAATAATATTATCACAATGCTAGGAGACCGACGCACTAGGTATTACTCCTACCAATTTTATAAGCATGGTAATAAACCAGGTCGTTTTTAATCAAATTTACTGGCAAGTACAAGAGGTCCTTCCTTTTCTTCCTATTCGTACTGTACAATGGGAAGATGGCTCTACATCACATAAAGGTGCGGACATTGCACTTATTTTCAGGGAATTCTATAGTAAGCTATAATCACAAGATAGCATTGATGATGCTGAAAAAGAGAAATTCTGGTCTAATTTGCCTACCCCCGTTTAACTCAACAACAAATTGACACTCTTCTAGCCCCTATTACCACTCAAGAAGTCGAGAAAGCCATTAAGGGATTCAAATCATTTAAAGCCACAGGTCCAGACAGCTTCAGCGGGGAATTTTTTTAAATATTAAACGTAGAAGTTAAGGAACTCCTACAACAACTCTTCAACTATATTAAAGAAAAGCTTACTATACCCGAATACTTCAATTCTGCTGTCATCAAGGTGATCCCAAAACCAGGTCGAAATCCGGAGCTGCCAGGCTCTTACAGACCTATTTCACTCCTGAACACTGACTATAAGTTATTTACTAAAATAATAGCGAAACTAGTTAAATTTATTTTACCATCCATTATTCACAGAGACCAGAGCAGCTTTATTTGAGGACGGCACTGTGTCCAATATTAGAAAGGTATGAACGGTCATGCAAGAATTAGCACAGCGGCCTGGCGGCTCGGACTCGGATCCTGATGTCAATTTGTTAATAAAAAGCGTTTGACCTGGTAACTTGGGATCACCTGTTTGAAAGCTTGTCTCGATTCGGATTCCCAGACGAATTTATTACGTTACTATCCACATTATTTACTTCACCTTCCACACAAGTAGCAACTAATGGATACCTCTCCACTCCATTTCTTATTGCGAGAAAAACTCGTCAAGGCTGTCCTTTATCCCCTTTACTTTTTGCCCTTGGATTGGAGTCTTTGGCAATAGCCTTGATGAGATTGAGAGACTTTCAAGGCATCAAAGTCAGAAGACAGGAAGTGAAATTGGCACTTTTTGCCGATGATATGCTCTTATTCGTTTCAAATCCTGCCTCATCTCTCCCGGCTATAGTAACAAAGAACAAACAATTTGGGACATTTGCAGGATACCAAGCAAATTTTCAAAAGTCAGAGATAATGCCCCAAACCAACTACAAAGCCTACCATCAGCTTCTTCTATATTTAAGATATCCCTACCCCGACTTTATTATCTGGGAATCCAGGTCCCTTCATCATTAAATTTGTTGTATCGTCATAATTATACTCCCACCATCAAAGACATCTCTAGAAAGCTTGATAACTGGAAGCTATTGCCCCTTTCCTTGTTGGGAAGAGCAGCTGTCCTTAAAAGTGTGATTTTTCCCAAACTATGGTATACAAAACAAATGTTACCTGTAGCTCTTACTTACGCGGATAAATTACTGTGCGACAATATCTTCAAATTTCTATGGAATGGTAAAAAAACCGAGAGTCAGACTAGCAAAATTAAAATGACCCCGGGAACAAGGAGGTCTGGGTATTCCAGATGTCACATCTTTTACTTGTGCAGTTTCTTTTCAATACATTGCAGATTGGATGCTACAAAGGGAAATCTATCACAACCCACGGCAGACGCTGCACTTACCTATACATTGCAGATTGGATGCTGCAAAGGGAAATCTACACAAATCGTAGTTTAGAAGAGGCTTTGTTCCACCCTTACTCCCCGGCAGCCCTACTACTCAGACCCCGGGGACTCATTCCCCCACCTATATTATCAAATATACTATTAAGGGATACTCGGCATGGACAAAAATAAACTCTTCCTATAAAAGAGACCCATGTAGCTCTCTGTATTCCCCTATTTGGGGAAACCCTGCTTTTACTCCCAGCTTAGAGAATGCAACATTCCTCCAGTGGAAACACAAAGGTATTATGTCTATAAAGGATATTTTCGACCCTGGAGGCAGGATGAATACATTCCAAACTCAAAAAGACACATTTGAGTTGCCCAACTCACATTTTTATATGTACCTCCAAATACGCCACTTTGCCCAAACTTAACCAGTAGCGTTTACAGACACACATCTCACAGATGAACTTTTGGCACTTTTACACTTTGTGAAAACAAACACCTATAAGACGAAGCTTCTTTAAAAAGACTTGTTATTAACTTCCTCATCTAGGTTGTGGAAAGCTGTCAATAGATGGAATATAGATATTCCTCAGATAACCTCAGCTGAGACCTTGATACATCACCATGATAAGGTCATGAAAACCTTAGGTGCTGCCCAATTACAGGAGGTCCATCTGAAAAGACCATACATAGAATGTATATGGCCCCTATCCAAAGAAGACACATGGTGGCTTCTGATTCAGGTGATTGCTTGATATGTAAAATACCTAAGGATACTTTTTTTTCACAATGTTTGTGAGTGTCGAAAGATTCTGGAACAAAGTAGCACAATTTATAAATCAAACATTCCAAATACATATGACCCCAGCTCCTCTGGCCATGTTGGCCGAACAATTTGATTGCTAGGATCTTAGTCCTCAAAAAAAAAGAAATAATCCCTTTCTTAACTATTATTGTTACTTTGGCTAAAAAAAGCGATTCTTGAACAATGGACCTACTAGGCACCCCCATTCCTAGGTACAGTAAAAAGTCCTCTGCTGAGGATAATATATTTTGACAGAAGAGCAACCCTTCCAGACATTGAAAAAGGAGTGGAGAATTTTTATAAGAAATGGGGATCATATGTTGAACAACTAGACCCATCCACGCAAGCACGTATTTTCAAGTTGTACAAGGTATTTGTATAGACAGCTAGATAGCTAAATTTTCAGGCATTTTACTCAAATTAATATAGCCATATATATACATACTATACTAGTATTTGTTGTAAAACAATTTAGGATATCCTATCCACTTCTATATGCTTAATCATAGCATTACTTTGTAAGTATGACATGACCTCCATTTATTCCTTATCCCTATTTTATGTATTTCCTTTATCTTTCGCTACATTTAGTCTTCCTACATACTTGTGAGTACTCTGTGTTGCATTTAAACCTGTTTAATATCTGATTGTGTTATATATGTTTTCGCCCTCAGCGCAAAACCTGAGAGTTCACTATTGCAATGTATACTTTTGCTGCTTATATGTACACTGTCATTCCTGTATACCTGTTTCTGGAATTTGGGAAAAACAAAATAAACAGATTTAAAAAAACAAAAAACATGTCCAGAGTGTAGCGGACTCTAAATTTCAGGATATACGGTTTGCTTACACTTATTATATTCCGATATGCTAAAGCTCAGTGAAACTAGATTTATATCTCAATATTAATGGCATGTAAACATACACACACACTTTATATCTATCTATCTATGTAGATATAATGAATCATGTGTAAACACATAAATGCCAGCACAATCTATCTATCTATCTATACACACACACACACACATGCGCACACACTAATAGTACACAATTGTTTACCGCAGTGCTACCATTCATGAACACTGCTACTTATAAACCTGAATAATTCAGAATCACTATATTAGCCCAAAATGTACATGATCAATTGTAGTGTGGAGAAATTGGAGACTACAGATCCGATAATCTATAGGTCTCTTACATCAAAGGCTGACTCCTATAATCAAAAGTTAGCCCGATCGTAAATTACACAGAGATTTCTTGTAGACCTACTATACACGATATCTCAATACCACTCAGTAATCGTTATATAAGCCCAAATTGTTTTATAATGTATTACTGCATTGCCACATTATTTCGTTGTAAATCACTAGCTGTGCTTGTGTGCTTTAAAGCATGTATTGATCACTTCAATATCAAACTAACTATCGGGCTATAGCAGGTATACTGCATAAGACTGACAAACTGGTAGAAAGGATCTATGCCTTACGCACATTTTGCCCCTTAAACTTTCTCAGAGACATCATCAGAATATATGATTCGATGGGTATATAAATACCTACTGCCCACTGATTAATAGTCAAGGTGATAGCTATGGGACTAAAGCTAGAGCAAGAACATCTAGATATATAGGAGAATAGGATATTGGAGAATGGATATTTAAGACTCTCTAACACCGAATGTCCTTATTAAGTGTAAATATATCTACTGTCCCCCTGTAGTATCTGCTAAAGCTGATCACTGATCAGAAATCACTGACTATTAATATGTATATGAATACACACTAATTTTAATGTAATTAACCGCAAAGATCTAAAACAGAATATCAGCTATATTGTGCTGTCACCAATTATCACGTGATGTGGGTGAAAAAAAGAATTCACATTGCAAGAAATAGAAACTGTCCCTGTGTGTTTTTTATTTGTAAACTATGGAGTCAAATATAAATTCTGCAAAGATCTTGGATTGTAAAATTCTGTAACGCTGCTCAGCAATGAACAGAATGTGGTTTGTTTAGGATATGGAATGGCTCTCTAGTCTTCAAAATAACACTTTTGTCAAATATTACTTCCGGTTTCTCCTCCGTAGCATGCGTACCGTACCACTGCAGTTAATCAACATGGAAGGACCTCATGTAGCCTCTAATCACCCACTGAAACTACAGGAATAGCCAGCTTTGGGCTTCTGTCATCGTAGTTTCATAGTATGTGTGTATAATACTGAGAAACTTATTTAAAAAAATCTTATTTAGAGTTGAGCTACACATAAATCCCCTCAACTCACTTGGCATGCACATTTTAAATTGGCTTCTCCCCTGCAGTTCTACTGGTTTTGCCAAGTTACAGATTTGCTCCTTTTTTTGCTGTTCTTCCCAACTACTGGGTCAAGCTCTTTTACCTTTATAGCTGCATGTGTTATAAAACTTAATGTGAAATCACAAGGTGCTTACTTGCTAAAAGTTATCGGTACATAATGGTAATCTTATAGACAAGTAGGTACATGACAATAAAAATGGAACTCTACTGTAAGATACTATCACAATTACCTGTGTTTCCTTCAGAGTCTGGTTTATCAAGAGGGTATTCTGGCATACATTCCAAGAACAGTTCAAAGATGGCTGCAGCATTTTCCTTCCCATAATGACCCAAAATATGCATAGGCGATTGCCCTCTGTCAAAAAAAATAGTACATATCTACACATTAGTCCTATGTAATGATATTTAAGATTTTACATTTTATTACACATTCACAATAAAATATATTTTAGTAAGGTTTATTGTTACTATCATTTAATAACCCCTTTTTCAGAAGTGAGCATTACCACTGCAGTTTATCCATGTCTTCCAAAAACTGACATGACAAGATTTTACATTTCTCAAAGTTTCTCATTTACAACTTCTTTTACAACGATCGAAGTCTACCAATAGTGCTGCTACCCCTTTGTTCTATTGGGGGGAACTCTGCCATTCAGTAGCCTGAAAGTTTATGGGTCCATTCTCACATATGCAGGAACCTTGTGTGGAGCTAACAGTACTGCCTTACATAGCTCAATCTCCACTAGAACAAATGGAGTTAAAATGTGTTTTTTATATTAAACATACATAAAATGTAAGTATGTGGAAATAAATTATGTATTGTATTTGGATTCATCAGAAGGGGAAACACAATTTTAAAAAAAACCTAATAAATATAAATCTTTATAAGTCCTATAATCAATGTTTAACCCTACTTGAGACGATATAAGATTTGAATGAATTCTCTAAATACAGAGGGATTTTATAAATGCCAATCCCGATTATGCAGATTGTTTTTCGTCATCACAAGATCACAAACAAAGTTTCTCCTAGTTATGCCTGTATTGCTACATTAACTGCCAAGATATATCTACTTTTACTGAATGGACATCCAGAAATCCCTATTCACTCACACATATCAGATAACACTAATATTCAGGACATGAAATCTAAAAAATAAACAACAGAGGCCCAGAGCAGAGTTAGAAAAATCTAATAGCTAGGAGTGAATAATAAACACTGTTGTAATACAGTTCAATAAGTATTGAGTACTCACCTTAAGTTAAGCGCCTCTGCATCAATATTACATTCTGTTAAAAGGCAGCGGATATTGTTCAAACGGCCGTGCATTACTGCCAAATGAAGAGCTGAAACAATACAATGGAAAGTCACAATATTCTTGTTTATGAATTGATCTGTTATACTGTGTCACTGGCTTGAAAATGGTTTAACAACATTAGTCAGTAAAATTACCAAAAAGTCATTGTAATCAGTGTTAGTTTGCAGAATCAAAGATAAAAATTATAATCCTTAATATGTCAGCAAAAACACAGACAGAAACTGCAACTCATACCATAAATGATAGTCTCAAACAATACTGCCAGAAAAACAATAGCCGAGACCATACCACTGCATCAACAGTCATCCTTCTATAGTCAATAAAAAGGACATTTCAGAACTTAAAAAAGTATTTTGTTTGTCATTTATATATGGTGTGTTGACATTGCATATAAAATGTACAGTATTGGGACATGGAGTTTTTTAAAAAAAATAAAAATAACTAAATCAAGACTGGCTTAATTACCGTTATTTCCATTTTCATCTGCGGCACCAAAATCAACACCATTCTCCAAGAGTACAGAACAGATAGTGGGCAAGTCTTGTTGTGCTACTAGGTGAAGGGCAGTCTGCCGATGCTTTGTCAATTCATTCACACTGGCTCCTGCGAGAAGCTACAAATACAGTAAAAAATGTAATAATCTCAAGAAAGATCAAAAGAAAAACGCCAAAACACAAAAAAAAAAATGAAACAACCCATGCTTAATGTAACAATGCCAGTTCAAAGGAAGAAGGATGAGATCAGTAGGTCGCAAGAAAAAGATAAATGATCTTATGCAGAAGCCTTGATTAGTAATAAATATGCTACTGCTTCTGTTTTTTTAGGACCTCTGAAGTCCCTTCCCCTCAAAGAAATATCAGCTTCTTACGATGGGAGTCCCCAAAAAGAAGATGCGATATAGAGGAAGAGGATGTAGAAGAGGAGCAGGAAAGAATAATGCCCAAAAATCTGAATGTGAACTAACAAAACTATATAATATTTATAATTTATCATCTAGAGTATTAACAGAAAATGAGAGGGCCTTATTATCCAAAGGCCTAAAACTGGCGCCAGACAAAAAAACAAATTTATTTAATCTTTTTGTAGATCTTAATAAATTTACACGTATTATTTGCAGAATAATTTTATTCTTAACTAGAAAGTCAGATGTGGTGGATGTTTCTAGAATTGTAGAGGAAATGTTTCCAACTACTCAGGAACAACTGGCAATTGATCATTTACTTTCATTACAGAAAGAAAATAACAATCTTGATGAAAATGTAATTTTGGGTAATCCAATTCCATTAAAGAAAAAATCTATCTGCTTTAAAGTAAAAATAACTTTCTAGAAACTTTTTACCAAGCTACCCTTAGGGATTTTAGAGAACTTTGCCAGAGAATAGAAAAACAACAATTTAAAGATCATTTGAATAAAAGGGAATTAGCAGCTATTAAATCTTTACTGGGAGACTAACAAATAATGAAACACACGGCCAATAAAGGGGGAGAAGCAGAAGCTATCCTTGAGAAGATGGACTAAATGGACTACATTAAGGAAGCCAACAGACAGCTTCAGAATGAGAAATTTTACGAAGTCCTCCCATCTGACCCTAGTGAGGATTTAGCAAATATACGCAACTAATATGTGGAGCCAAAAATCGTAATTCGATCTCAGAAGATGTATTGAATTTTTTGCTCATTAAGTTCCAAGTGACACCTACTTTCTATTATCTCCCAAGTCACTTTCTTCACCTCTTGGGCGTCAGATTATTTCTGGTGTTGTGTCCCTCACTTCTAATTTGTCACATTTTGTTGCTTGCTAATTACACTAACTTGTTATGCCGCTTCATTCTGATATCAAAGATACTTATGCTTTTCTTCAGAATATCACAGGTACAGAGTGGAAAGATAGTTATCACCTGTTGAATCACTGTACACTAATATTCCTCATTCTCTGGGTATCACTGCCATTAAACACCATATCAAACTAGATCCAACTTATCTGCAGCTTTTCAACAATTTCTCACAGACAGCATCACTTTTATTTTAGAATACAATTTCTTTCTTTTTCAGGGCCGTTGCTATAGGCAACGAGTGGGTATGGTGATGGGGACCAGGTTTGCCCCTAGTTATGTCAACCTGTACATGGGCCATAAATGGGTTACTCATCTGGGAAGGCCCACAACTATCAATTTCTTAGACATCACAGTAGGCATCACTGGGAATACTTTGAGCACCTATACCTATCAGATAGTTGTGTCAACTAATCACTTCTTACAAAAAAGCTGGCTAAAAGGCGTCCCTATTAGTCAGTTTATTAGATTAAGATGCAACTGATCTATCGTAGGAGTTTATCGCTCTCAAAGCAAACAATTACTTAAACGTTTTCTCACTCAGGGTTATCAAAAAGAAATTATGAAAGCCTATCATGAAGTTCAGTTAAGGGATAGAAACACTTTACTTAAAGACAAAAACAGAGAAACAGAGATTGCTAGGATCATTGAAAATCTATAATTTTTTACCCACTACACCGCGGATGCAAGTAGCATTAAGCAAAAAACACCCAAAGTTATTTTTAAAATGTCTAGGAGCCTTAGAGACATTTTAGTTCATAGCTTTTTAAAAGCTCCACATATTAATGTATGTAACTGGTTGCCTAAGAAACCAAAAGACTTTTACAGATATTCACAAAACAGATGCGGTATGTGTAAGTTTTGTCAACATAAAATAATGCATTTCTCATCATCTGATACAAAAGAACTATTTGATGTTAATGGGTTTGTAACATGTAAAAGCTGCTTCATGGTCTACAAACTAACTTGAATATGTGGTCTGCAGTATGTTGCAGCTTCACATTTGTTTTATGGAACACCGCAGAAATATCTTGAAAAACCAATAGACTGCACTCTCTATCCAGACATGTTAATCAACTACATGGAGATAGAGTGGAGTCTATTAAGAGTAAAAGTACAGAAATAATTCATAAAAATGTGAAATCCTAAGCCCTGGTGGGACAGTGAAGAAATGGGAAACAGTGGAGTCCTTATTAACAAATGATTGAGGAGTGAATACAAAAATCTGTCTGTTAGGACCTGAAAGTGGGCAATCGATGGAAGTGAGTCTCTTGGTCCATCTATTTTCATGTCTTTTGACTTTAGTGTCTTAGAAGCAATATTACTGCAACTATATAACTTTATATAATAACCAATTGAATCAGTTCACAGTATACATATATGTATAATTTTTATTTATTTTTTTTGTATATATTGCCATAAGTATAAATTATTATTGCCAGACATAAAATGTAAGGTACAGAGGATACAGTTTTTACAAAGCAAAATGTAACATCTTAGAAAGTTACCGGTAAATCCTCTACAACTAGACGAAGAAGTGTACTCACCAAGTTACGGACAATAATTTCTGACCCTGCCTGTACGGCCAGATGTAGAGGCGTTAATTTGGAAGCATCCTGTACTCTTGAATTGACATTCGCCTGCACACTGATCAAAAATAGTACACTCTCAATGTCAGAATTCTGCACTGCAACATGCAGGAAATTCCTTCCTTTGTTATCCACCTAAGCGAGAAATAACGTTATCAGCTAACAAATAAGAAATGTACATAAAAATAATATTATTCCAATTAAAGTCATAATATCAGAAGTCTAAATCTGGGCCAACACTATGATTTTGGACCAATCACAGTGCGGTGGCTTAGTGAGTAGCACCTGTGCCTCACAGCGCTGAGGTCATGAGTCGATTCCTGGACTAGGTAT
Source organism: Limnodynastes dumerilii (assembly GCA_011038615.1). NCBI lineage: Eukaryota > Metazoa > Chordata > Amphibia > Anura > Limnodynastidae > Limnodynastes > Limnodynastes dumerilii. Next base: position 121,912 of record WWET01000678.1, on the reverse strand, counting down.
TATCTATGTGGTGTTTGTATGTTCTCCCCGTGTCTGTGTGGGTTTCTTTCATGTGCTCCTGTTTCCTCACACATACCAAAAACATGCTGGTAGGTTTATAGGCTGCTGACTAAATTAAACCTAGTGTGTGTGTGGGTGTGTTAGGGGTCTTCGTATGTAGCTCCAATAGGGGCAGGGACTGATGTGAATGTCTACTGTACTCTGGAAATCACAATTTGTGGCGCTATATAATAAAATGAGACCTAAAACAGAGCAAGGTGTGGAAAGATGATCATCTCCCAGCTGCCCTAACAAGTTTCACTGGTAGAGATCCTACTACTTGGCCCAGCCTTTACATAGTTGTTTCCCCAATCCTGTTTCTGGGCTGTTCATTGTTTATAATGCGTCCTTTTAGATGTAACATGTAGATAAAGAAACTTACCTGCTCTGCTGCTCCTGGCTCCCGTTTTAATATTGCCTCTGCTGCTTTGTTATTTTTAAATGTCATTGCACATGCAAAAGGTGTCATACCCTGTCTGTCCCTCACATTCAGCCTAATATCAGGGTGTGAAATCATTAACTGGATGATAACACGGTGCTGGTTACTGATGGCAATGTGGATTGGGGTTCTTCCCTCTGCATCCTGAAAAACAAATATAGCACTTTAGCTTATATTAACATCCATCATACAAGGCAGAATCCAGATTCTCTATTTCCAAAAGTCCAAAATTCTGGTAATCAAATATTATATAAACCACATTACTGAATGTACCTAACCTGCAGTATATAAACATGTATAGATTTTATGTACATCAAACATGTATTGTGTTTCAGCAAATGAACCATGTAGTTTTAGCTCACAACAAGATTTTTAATCCTACCTGTGTATTTACATTGGCACCAAATTCCAGAAGGCACTGAACTACTTCCTCCAACCCCCAACATGCAGCCAAATGCAGAGGGGTCTGTCCATCCCTGGCTTCCTCTTCCCCTTCTCCATTCGGACCTGGTTTTCTAGGACTATTTACATCACAACCACTAAAAGAAAACGGATGCATTTTAACTTGTGCACACACAAATCCTTACCCATGTTCTACACAGTACCACACCCGTTTTATTACCAAAATATTAATTAAACCCATATTGTACACTTAATGATTAAACAATACTCTGATTCAAATTATGATGGCTGCCTTTGTACATGTTATACATGAAATATACATGAACAAGTACAATCCAGTGGAATAAAGGAATGAACTATTAAAAGAAGGTACCTGCGAATAAGGAAGCAGGCCACAATCTCTTTGTTTTCATCAATGGCGCGGTGAAGCAGTGTTTGTAGGCATCCGCTTGGACCAGGTCCCCAAAATGTTGCATCACATCCATGTCTTACCTAAAGGTATCCAAAACATAGTAAAATTACCTGGTGCAGAGTCACTAACAGAAGAGAAAAGTCTTACCAGAAAGTTGTCACAAAATAATCTTAAACCCATGACAGAAACAGGTATACGAGTAGTAAGAATGTCCTAAAACATAAACATATATGTATCTATCGCAATGCTGAACATAACACCCCAGTACTATTAAATGCAATGGATTTCAGGATGACCAACAGTCCCATTATTTTAATTAGGAAACAGTTTACTGCTTATACATAATATCACCCACTAAATGTTATTTTTATGCACATTGGACTGTGTATTGACATGTGTACCTACAAACAAACATGAACTTAATCAAGATTAATTACTAAAAAACAAATATGTCACCCAAACATTAAGTGGAAAACAAGTAATAGTGTTAAGGGTTACATTTATACCAGTGTTGATGCAATATCCTCCAACTCATTCTCCAGCGCCAACCAAAGTGGAGGATTTCCTTGTTCATCTGTAACAGACATATCTGCCCCGCGTGTGCAAATAGCATCCACCACTAAGGGAAGCTGGTTCTTGATCGCTAACTGAAGGGCAGTCTCCCCATCCTGGGTCCTAAACATAAATCATCATCATCATCATCTGGACCAGGAATTTTTATTGTTTGAGGAGGACAAAGTAAGCAACTTCCTCCTATTTATGATCTGATTTTTTTTTTTAGCTATGAGAAGTGCAGAAACATAATATGACACCTCTTGTAATGATCTACCCCAGACAGGAATCATACCTGATGTTTATATCGGCTTGGTGTTCCAGAAGGAATAGGGCGCTCTTACTATCCTGTCGCCGGATTGCCATGTGCAGTAGGGTCTGTCCATCCGACATGGTGTCATTGATAGACGCTCCTGAACCAAGTAGTTGTGCAGCTATATTGTGCATTCCTAGAAAGAAAGCTATGTTTAGAATGTAACCTAATAAAAAAATGCTAAAAGACTTAAACTGTAGACTGTAGATAACCTGTTAATATGTTTTTCTCATGGCAACATTAACTAATAAGTTCATATCCCTTCTCATTAAAGCCAGGACAGGAGAAAAGACAACACCAGCCGTATATAAGTATTACCCTTCCTACTTCATGTGTCTTCCCACTCTGCTCAGCTAAAAGCAATTAATCCTACAGAAGTTAAGCAAAGAAAATAGATTTTATTCTTGAGCTGGGAACATATGTGCCATAGAGGAGTTGAAGAAACCATATTAACAGGTAATTTATTATTTATTTACTAACAGGTTTTTATATAGAGCCCTCAGAATATGTAGCACTTTACAATTTTAACAACAGGACTGGGCGGTAACAGACAGACTGAGTAATAATCTACAGTTTCTCTTCCTTATCCCTTAAGCATTAACTAATATGGGTCCGACCCAAGCAGTTCCATCACTAGGTGGGCTTAGGTAGATTATCTTTGTAATGGCATTAAATTAATAATTTATGCCAGGTAAAAGACCATTCTGCCACTTTGCAGAGTTCCTCAATAGAAGTAGATTCCTTTTATGACACAGAAGTTGAATTTGATCTTGTAGAGTGTGCTCTCATCTCTCAGGAATGTCTAGTTTCTCGATTTTGTAGGCTTCCACAATACATGCTCTTATAAAGAAGAGCGATAAGGGATTTAGAGGTAGGACCTCCTTTGTTTTTGTCTTACAATATATCTGTTTTTGGCTACATATATCTGTGCACTGTAAAATGCACACTATAAAAAAAACAAACATGCAGACAATCTAAATATAAATGTATTCTGGCTACTGAAACAGAGATAGCCATTTCTGCTTTCTTACCAGTCCATAAAGCCAGCGCTAATACAGTTTGTTCTCTTGAGTCCTTCAAGCTGAAGTCAGGAATGATTTGGAGATTATTTGTGGCATGAAGAGCATTAGCTTGGAAAGAGAAGATATATATAGAAAAAGTTAAAGCTAATTATACATAAACACAAAGGACCGGAATCACACCTAAGCTTTGGCTTCATGGTTGCATATATTTATGTTTTCTTGTGCTGGGCATGCGTAGTAAGGTTTGCGACACACTGAGCATAGCATTTATGCACACACTGTGAGTGTTGTGGGAGGTGCCAGTACACTTAGGTGCGGCTCAACGTGTATCCCTGCCTACTTATTTCACGCAAGCGTGAAGCAGGGCCTAAATAGTTAGTTAGTAACAATGGATACACACTATTTTCCAAATGCTAAGATTGTAAAATGACTAGTATTGTGCATGCCCATTTTATGCGAGGATGGCTTGGAAATCTTAAGGTAGGGTCCTGGCTATGGACGTCCATAAGACTGACAGGAGTAGTCTCCCATGCACACACATGAAAGGCTGGATCCAGCATCTGAACCCAGCTAGCTCTCAAATGCAGCGTCAGCAAAATTCATTTCCTTCGGAAAACACATCTCCCATTGTTACTGTTATGAGGAGGTCTCACCTTTTTGCTCCAGTATGACTGACACAACATCAGGATGATTGTGAGCTATAGCCATATGCAGTGGGGTTTGTAAATAGGTGCTGGAGGAAGGCCTGCTGTCTGGAGACCCTTTAGCAGCAGGGGGAATTTCCTGTGTCTGAATGTTTGGATTGGCCCCTTGCTGTAACAGTTCTGCAGTAAGGTTGGGAAGTCCATGTCGGCATGCAGTGTGTAATGGCGTCTCCCCCTAGGAGTGTACCATAGAAAACACTGATCATATTTACAGTCAAAAAGAATACAACCGAGCAATCTAGTGTCATAAGATGCAGGACAGCATTTTGTTACAATTACATTTTGTTTTCATACATTAATAGCAAAGATTGTCAGTAATAGTATGGTTTATATGTTATTTAAGGCTGGTTCTGGTATCTGGTGATAAAAGCAGGGTAAGCACTGATACATGTTTCTATGTTTATCCCACGATAACAACTTACCCATTTATTTTTATGATTCACTTTTGCTCCGTGGGTTGCAAGGAACAGAGCTGCTGCCTCATTCCCTGCACCAGCAGCTCTTTGTAGCAAGCAGTTGCCTAGATGAAGGAACATATGCCCATAAGAAAATGCAATGGTGTATAAAACATACTCAATAAAAGAACTGCAACTATTATAACATCTCATTCCATACAACCTTTAATTAAAAGTGTCATTCAAGGGATAATGGATTCAGACAGAAGGATGTGCAATAGACAAACAAAATGATAAAATATGTGTCTTGTAAGTAAATATAAAAAGTCGAAATGTTTACCGAATACTTATGATTTTCTTGTTACCATGTATACAGAGGACCACTACTGTTTAAATATACTTTTTAATGTGATCACGTTCCTAAAGGCTTGTATAACTTGCTTTATGTTCTCTTTTGAGGTTTGACCTAGCAAATAAAAATTGCAGTGCCAAGATGTTTTTATCAATCAACATCTAACACATATCTCCTAGATATTTCCTAACTGCAAAAACAAATTTATTTAAATGTAAGTGCATAAAAATTACTAAACACAATTGTTTAAAAAAATAATGATAGAACTGACTTAATTATGGAACACATAGCTCTATAGTGAATACAAACCTCGTTTGTTTACCTGTGACTGTGTCAGGGGCATCCGTGTTGCTGCCTCGTTTTATAAGTCTTGCTGCAAAGCTATTTTCATCAAATGAGGTTCCATTCACTACAGGTGTGTCATCAAAGGGGTTTACAGAAAGGTCTGAAGAGACGGTGATATACTGAACAGCAAGCCACAGAGCCGTGCTTCCCTCGTGATCCTTTAGTTCTAAATCTAATCTAACAGAAAACTCAATGTCAAATCTTACCCATTAACTAATGCCTTAGCACAATACTGCAAACTAAGCATTGTTAAAAAGTGTAATAATTTGACAGCCCCAAAGTGTGTACAGAGTGATATAATTAGGAAGTGAAAAAAACAATTCCAGCTGTTTCTCCAGAAGACTGTATTTATTACACTATGCGCTCTTCAGAACAGGCTCTTAGCAGCACGCAATTCAGTGGAATTGTGGTGGATTGAGGAAACTAGTCCGTGAGCCTACATTAAAAATTCACTCAGAGCACTGGCTAACTTCATCTACACTTTATACCAGTGATGGCCAACAGGAAACCTTAGGGCCTCATTGGTACCTGCTGCCCAAAGCTCTATTAGTCTGTACCACTTTCTTAAGACTCCTGCTGATGTTACGTTACCTATAGAAGTGTCTATTTCCAATTTAACGTTGTTTGATTTTATTACCAAATATTAATGGCAATAAGTAGCCCTTTCTATGGTTAAAGGGTTGCACCATGCAGACTCGCAATGCTTATGGTTACACTCTCCGCAAAGAAACTCTTGATTTCGAAAAAGGGACATCCGAAAGTTCCTTTTTGGATGTCCTTTTTTCCTATATTTTCCGCAATCTACTTTTTTTTTATGAATAGGTGAGTATGCCGTCCGGCATACTTCACCCCTACACTTTTGCAATGAGCGATATCCCTCCACCGCACCTCCGCCGCTGCAATTGCCGGACCTGAAATAGGTAATTAAACAATCTCTGTGTTGTTAGGGTTAGGGTTGGGGTCGGGGTTAGGGTCAGGCAGCAGGGGAGGGAGGGTTAGGGTCAGGTCGCAAATTAAGGGAGGGTTAGGGTCAGGCTGCCAGGAAAGGAGGGTCAGGGTAGTGAGAGGGGAGGATTAGGGTAGTGAGAGGGGAGGGTTAGGGTTAGGGAAAGGATTAAGGGACTATTTTTTATTACAAATTTTCGGACCACAGAGCTTTTGGTGCTCCGTGGAGCGATTGCGATGCCTCTTCGAGGTATATGCAATTGAAATCCTGGGAGGAATTAGATTTTTCGCAAATCAGATTTTCATTGCCACGCCCCCCACATGCTTATAAGGTTGCCCATTTCTGTTCTTTACTTCATATAATGGGCCGGATCCAGAACTACGTCTGTCTTCCATAGACGGACGTAGTTCAATAAACAGTAGCTACTGCGCATCGAAACGATACGCAGATTACGTACAATAGCTACTACGCATGCGCAGTAGCTACTGTTTATTGAACTAC